>JAHZMX010001272.1:0-17150 GCA_027743895.1 Seira musarum | reverse complement strand
TGAATGAGGTAAGCTCAAAGTGGAATGAACCTGTTAGTGAAGCATTCGTTTTTTCTCTCAGGAAGACGCACCAATGTCACCTTTTTCCGTTTTTATGCGTTTCTCTTTACCATTTGCCGGGCTCGTATGAACTTGTTTATTGCCTTAAAGGTGACTGGTTAAACAGTGCTACGTCACGTTGTGTAGTCTGCTTTATGTTTTCTTCATGCTAAGCGAATCTGTAGACAAGCAAGGTGTAAAAATACGTACTGAATTACAAAAAAAGACAGATCATTACACACCATACACGACACCCGTATTCATCCACTTTCACTCGTTCCATTCTTTTTCCATACGTACAGTTTCCTTCTGTTTGTCTGAATGTATGTATGTACATAAAACGCATTTTTGATCTTCACCTTCATTTTCTCTTTGGAGCGGGAAACGGAAGTTGGCTGAGCTATGCTATAAGCGAAGGCGAACTAAAGTTAATAAAAGTTTTACTTGTTTTACTTTGGGTGTTTGTAAAGTTGCGTAAATTTTCCAAGTGCAAGCGGACGCCTCTATGTCTGCGACTGAAAGATGGTGCAAAGCTTTGGTGTTGGTATTCCTTTTGTTTTATTGTTTCATTTCCCAGGGCTTCCCAGCTACATTCATTTCTCCCTATTTAATTAATCTCACTCGCACACCACTCCAGCTCAACGCAATGAAACTGGGTTGCATTGTCATAAATCATAAGAGGCTAATTCAAAAGAATGACAAAGACAGAATATGCGTCGAGTGGTTTATGAAGGCTATCCTCTGCTCCAATCTCATCGACGTTATGATCCATGATCGAGCGCACTTTTTTGGCATCCACTGATAAAAAAGTGTTTCCTCCCCCATTTTCGAGGAAATCCTGCCAAAAAAGAAAAAAGGTTTCTAATACTCTTCTCGCTTTGGCTTTTGTGATGCCGGCACTCGAAACGCGCACGATTTTTCTTTAGTTCGAGTCATGAACGCATTTACTTACTTGATTTTTAAAAGTCTTGTGTTTGTAAATCTGGGTATCTCACCACCATCAGTGGTAAAAGTAATATAAATGGTACGACGATGGGGGTTGGTGGTTCGGGTTTCAATGGAGGTGGCGGTCTCTCTTTCATATTTCCCATGAAAGAAGGAAGCCGATACGATACGCAATCATTATTCTACTTATGCACTCCCTGTTTACCAAATTGGCATATCTCGATATCCCCCTACCAAATCATCATCATTATCAGACGATGGCCAATCCAATGATGAAAAATTTTCTTTCCTCCCATTTCCATCTTTTGTGAAAATACCGCTAATTTTCCAGCCCTTATTCTTTTTTCTTTCCCAAGTTCAAGCCAACCATTCATCATTCTGATGATGATTATGATATCCATATTTTCCGAAAAAAAAAAAATTATTCGATGGGGATGGTATTCATTGTATTTTGTATTGTAGCAACGATTATTGCCTCGAGATTTTCCCATGCATGTTTCTTCGTTGAGATTCAGTTGAGTTAGTGGTGAAAATAAACTTCTTTTTTCCCTTCTCCCATTTCCTCTTTTCAAGTTTTTCTCTGTGGATATCGTTGAATCTTTATGGATTTTAGCTCGGAGCAAAGTTTGGTTGTGACAAGACAAGAAGAAAAGAAGATTCATTCATTCATTGTCATAAGTACATTCATGAATGAAGATTGGAGATGAAAAGAAAATTCTTTGATGAAAACACAGACAGATAGATGTACTAACGGTGAAAAACAAAACAAAAGGAAAATATTGGACGACTCAAAAAAAAGGTTTCATATTATATCTTCCTTATCGTCTTACTTTTGCGTTCCGAGAAATCTGGGAAAAGAATCCAATAATCTCGGTATTATTCTCACTCACTCACTCTTCATCATTTACTTTTCTTTCCGAATGAATAGAAAATGAGTTGACAAGACAAGAAGAAAAGAAGATTCATTCATTCATTGTCATAAGTACATTCATGAATGAAGATTGGAGATGAAAAGAAAATTCTTTGATGAAAACACAGGCAGATAGATGTACTAACGGTGAAAAACAAAACAAAAGGAAAATATTGGACGACTCAAAAAAAGGTTTCATATTTTATCTTCCTTATCGTCTTACTTTTACGTTCCGAGAAATCTGGGAAAAGAATCCAATAATCTCGGTATTATTCTCACTCACTCACTCTTCATCATTTACTTTTCTTTCCGAATGAATAGAAAATGAGTGAGAGTCGGGAAGAAGGAATATTTGGCAATGGGAAACAACAGAAGAGGAACAGAACAGAAGCTCTAGAAAAAAATCAGCGAGAACAATAATAAAATTTCTCTCTGTGCATCATCATGTTATCATGTTCCTAAGTAGATACCTTCCGATTCCATCTACCTTCTTTTACATCCCTTTCATCTTTTTTCTCTTCGTTGTTATTATCATCATCATGATCAACAACACGATCNCGAGAAATCTGGGAAAAGAATCCAATAATCTCGGTATTATTCTCACTCACTCACTCTTCATCATTTACTTTTCTTTCCGAATGAATAGAAAATGAGTGAGAGTCGGGAAGAAGGAATATTTGGCAATGGGAAACAACAGAAGAGGAACAGAACAGAAGCTCTAGAAAAAAATCAGCGAGAACAATAATAAAATTTCTCTCTGTGCATCATCATGTTATCATGTTCCTAAGTAGATACCTTCCGATTCCATCTACCTTCTTTTACATCCCTTTCATCTTTTTTCTCTTCGTTGTTATTATCATCATCATGATCAACAACACGATCATTATCAAGGAGAAAAGCATAACGCTTTACTTTTAATCATCAAAGAAACAGATTTCCAAGTATTCTATGCCCAAGTGCCGTATACTTATACCTAGAGATATACCGTCAGATGGATCAGAAGCAGTAGGAATGAGTGTTTTCCCCATGAATAGTAAATGACGTATTGTGTGTGTGATTAAGTGAATCATTTCCAGACACTGCTAATACATTTCTCCCTGCGATTTTGAGAAAGAGAAAATTTCAATGAGAAAATGGAAGGAAGTGGATTTTGAGATTTTAGTTTTGAGTGGGAGGAGGAGACAATAGTCGACGCAAATCAACATATACATACTTAACTAGTAGATAGATCAGTGAGACGACAAGTGCCATCCATTGTGCTCCTCTTTTGCATCAAAAGAACAAGAGCAAAGGAGGATGAGAAGATTTGAGAAAATTGAAATGCTCACTTTCCCCGTCTACTTATGCATACATTTTCCAGAGTACTCTTTTCATAAAGGTTCATAATATAAGTTTTTAAATGGTTGTTTGGACCGGTTCGTTTCGTACATTAGAATAGCTTTGTTTGTGATGATGATGTGAGATAAACAATGAAATATTTAATCCCTTGGAAGTAAGTGGTTTTTCCCTTTGATCGCGGCTTTTAAATACGTACTCATTGTGTCATCGTCGTGCTCCATTTACTTACGTGAAGCAGATAGAAACCAGTTTTTTCTATCAAAAATCAAAGGAAAATTAAAACGTAGTTTTTGCATACAAAAAAATTTAAATGCCAAGTCAAGTCATTAAAGTACTTGTGATTAGTTCTTTGAAAAGTGCATGTAACGCAAATTAAGTATAATCGGAACGGTCCCATTCCCGTGGTCTCATCAGAGAGCAAAGCATAAACAAAAGAAATGAATTTTAGTTGGGGTGGGTGGAACAATTTGGGATAATAACTGCTACTCTGCGGTAATGACGAAAATGGCATGGTTTTTAAAAAGCTCAACTAACTATATACTCCCATAAACAGTCTTACTTCATTCGCACGGCTCATGGTTCATGGTAAATTGATGGTTTAAGTTTCATCGAGGAATCAGATTAGATTTGGGATAATTAGAGGGAACGAAGTGACACAGGAGGAATGGTTAATGATCACGTTGAAGTAAAGAAGGCGAGTGTATGCTCATGACACGTACCTCAATATTGTAGGGTTACATTAAAATTAATGCTTTATTCGGTTAATTGAATCTTTCTGCGTATACTTCTGCTTTTACTTATCCCTTGTGATTATAGAATGGAGTTGGATTGAATGAAGATATCAGTAGGCTCGCGTATGGCTGTGTTGGAAATAAAAAGTTTCTGGTTGAGTCAGTAAGTTAATAATGAAGAGGAGAGAGATGAGGAATGATTAAATGACGACTACGAGAAAGGGGGATGAAGAGGGAGTTGTGTTGGTAGGAGCGGCCGAAATTAATGAGGTGTTCACAAAGATTGTTTTTAATATGACGGATGCACTTGTAGACTAGTCATATATATGAACTCTTTTGTTATTTGTGTACGACGTCATCACTTTCGCTGAGTTAGTTCACTTCATGCCTTTTGACGCTCAACTCATTCTGCTAGTGCTGGCCGGGTTGAGTGAGATTGAAAAGGATTGAATGAATACATTAGCGACGAGACGAGATGAGATGTGACTGCAACTGCAAGCGGCATTTTACATTCTGGAGAAAGAACCGCTTTTGTTCTATTCTATTTCCCTACTTGGTTTGCTTGTTCCTCATCTTGATGAGATGTGACTGCGACTGCAAGCGGCATTTTACATTCTGGAGAAAGAACCGCTTTTGTTCTATTCTATTTCCCTACTTGGTTTGCTTGTTCCTCATCTTTTGATGATCATGATCACATCAGGATTGGATTGGCTCGACTTGACTTATTTTTTCCAGGGGAAAGTAGCAAGAGGGACTAGGAAGGGGTTATGGCTGATTAAGCTAATGTGAGTTTCAGCTTCAGCCCTTTTGTCAGTGAGGGTTTTCGGTTATTAATGCAAAACAGCTGAAAGTGAAAGCAGACGCTTGTGCTTAATGTGACTGATGATGCAAAATAATAACGGTGGTGGTCCCTGGTGTTCTAGCTCCTCTGTTAGTATGGAGCCTTTCCTACACTTTATTTTTTAGCCTAGCCAGCAAAAAAATGAGAAATGAGTGAACGGTAAATCCCTCTCCATCCAAATAATATATAACTCTTGCATTGTGCTCAAGGAACCACACGCATCCACACATACACACTAGCACAGTTGAAAATAAATTATGTCCATTTTCATTCTCTGACATAATGCAATTTTCTCTCAAACGGAGTAAATGAAGAGAAAAAAGGATTGTAAATTATCAAAAAATTAAATCGTCCACTACTGTTCTTGTGCAAGGGAATTAATAACTGGTTTTGGCTTATGAACACATGATCAAGCCATACGATTCCCAAGCATCATTATATCGTTCAGCAAGCAATCCCCCAATGGATGATGAAGGGCTCCAATAGTCTGTGGTTCGTTTTGGTTTCTCTGATTTGCAAAATATTGCTCTCTTCCCATCTTACCATATTTTCCCAACATTGTTCGCCCGATTAATAAAGCTGGTGTAGTTGGTATTCCTTGATTGTTTTTTCTGGCTTATTGAGTAAATCAATATCAATAGCGTTTCCTGTACCGGGACTGGGACTAAAAGTCTCTGAAAATGGCATTTTTAGCTGGAGAAAAGAGATGGTATCCTCAAAACACTACAGTTGCCTGAGACGAGGAGACCACAAAAACTTGAACAAAGCCAAGCCAGCTGCTGCATGTATTGCCTTGCCTGCTTCCATCCAGACTCATTCATAATGATCATGATCAGTGGCGTGCCTCCTGCTGCTGCCTTCTACATAATTTTTTTTCCGCCGAGACCCTAATTACCTTCTTTTTCTTTCCGGAGCTGGGATATTTTTCCGAGGATAGTACTCAATTTCACTGCTTGTTTGAGATGAAAAATAGATGTTTTCTTGGTGCTCTTCTCCTATGAAAATGACTATTGACTCTCTGGTGTGCGTTTTATAATTGTATTTGTGTAATGTACGCAAAAAGATGACGACGATGTTGATGACAGCATTTCATTTGGAATTAAAACACCATATTTCAAATAGGCCTTGTGTGCCATGGCATACGAAGAGGAAGGAAAATGAAAAAGTGGCTGAGTCTGCATTTGTCTACATTGCCTGGTGTTTTCACAACCAAATTACTCTGCTTCTTTCCGTCTCTCTCTGGCTTGAGATCTAACAATGCAGAATTCTCAAAACGGGATGGGATATGATATGATGATATGGGCTTTAGCATATCCCCTCATGAATGAAAGAAGACAAGACTAATGATGATAATGATAACTTGTGATTTGGCATTCCCTTAATTTAATGATTTCCTTGCTTCTACTGAATTCCTCCGCTTAGCTTCGGCTAAATCACTGACTGAGAAAAGAAATACAAGGGAAAGTAAGAGAAAATGACTTTTTCCAGTGAATCAGACAGCAGAAGAGCCAAAACTAGACCAGACTATTTTTTTAGCCGGAGAGATTCAGATAGCGAGCGTCTCTTTTTATTACCTACTTGCTTGGTTTTGTTGTTGTGTAAACAAGAACAGAGATAGATAACCACCACCACCCCGTGTGTGAGAGAATGCGTGTGTGAGTTTGTCTGAATAAAATTTTCATCTTGTTTCCCAAGTGGACTGGACCTTGCCTACAAAATATATATATTTTTTTCTTTTCCATTTGGATTTCGGAGAGAATGTGCCTTGCGGAGCCTGCCTACTTGTATGGAAAAGAGTTGATTACTCCTTGGAGATGTGATTAATTCTTGGCTGGTCTCCACTTCGTCATGTCTTATCTCACACTCTCTCTAGCTGATTGTAAAAAGCGAAGTTGACTAGCTGTGGACCTAGGGCTGATCCCACTGCACCAAAAAAATTGTGGTAGATAGGAGTAAATACATTGGCACATGCCTTCTAAAATAAGGCCAACCCATGCCATGCCACGGAGCCAAAATCTTGTTTTTTTTTCTTCTGCTTCTTCTACACAGCTCACTAGTCACTCAAGTCAAGCCAGTCACTCTTTCAGTCCAGTTTACTTTTCTCTGTAAACATTTTCATATTTATCTAGACAATTTTACTGCGTTCCTTATCTAATCCGGAATCTCTCCTTCGCTTTCCTTCCTGTGAATAAGAAGGAAAGAAGAAAACTGTTAGCAATACCAATGCAATGTTTCCAACCAACGTCTGCTTCCTGAGCAAACAAAGCAACCTACCACTGCTACTGCCACTACCACCTCATCACTCCTCTTTACTTTCTTTCTTTGCTGACGAGTAGAGTACGACTCGAGATGAATAAAAAAGTTGATCAAGTTTAATGATAATATTCGTTCATTCATTTTACCCCGCTTTCTCATTTATTACCCGTGAATGAATAATAGGATATGTTTTGGCTTGTGGCATTTGCCTCGCTCCCAAAACTCATTTCTTATTCTGCCCATGCATATGCATACCTAACGGGATCAAGGCAGGAGGAGAACCCTTAATTTTGATGGGTCGTTTCGTTTTCCTTAAAAGATTATCATCTTTTTTATTATTTTATGCATGTATCGTATAGACATTCTTTAATTTACATATGTACGTCGTCTGATTTTTTCTTGATTTCATCCAATCTACTCTCTTGAGGTTTGTCTTGTCTCGATGATGATGTCATCTCCTTTTGATTCACCTTCAAAAGAAAAAAGGAACGGGACGTAATTATTCATGTGCACACTTTCGTCAGCCAAACTCCATAAATTCCCCTTGAACCTCGATTCACTTCACTTTTTTGCTGACTGACTGAATGTTCCACTTACAGCTCATCTTGTAAGCTGTCCACATCCTCATCGTCAAAAAGGGGATGAGGACAAGTAAGAGGAGAAGGAGAGGAGGAGTGCCAGTCCCTTTTAAGTAGTAGTGGTAACACGATAATCCAATTACTAAAGAATAAATTGAATCTATCAATGCTTCCGTTTTTTTTACTTTCCCTCGAAAAAGTCTTTTTGGAGAAGGCGGAAATAAGGGAATGCATAAAAAAGACAAAAAATGTATATTTTATGAAGTGCCTTTTATTCACCACTTTTTTGACGAGCATGTTTTTGATGATGATGATGCTTGCCAAAAGAGTAGTTAGTCCTTCCTTCATCCAGTCCCAGGGAACCAACCCACTCGAAAAAACCGAACTGAACCACGTAAACCGCAGCAAGTATTAGAAAAAAACGTGATCTCGCATGTGAAATTATGATTGATGATGTGACGGTGGTGGTGGTACTAGTACAGAGCTGGCGGTCGTACAAAGGACGAGCTGGCACTCTGTCGGGGAGTCTCATCAAGTCGAAGTGAATGAATAGGGGATGAGATGATGACGATGATGATGTGATGTGGAGCACACAACTACAACAATGCTGGAAAAGCTTTGAGCAAAAAATGTATTTTTTCTGCTCTCGTCTAGTTTGGCCTGTGGTTACGATAATTTTCTCCCTTCACTTCTTGGAATAAACCCGAAGGAATATTTATGTACCATTGTTACGTTTCATAAAAAAAAACTTGTACATGTGTATTTTAGTTGTTGTTGGGCGCCCCAAAAATTATATCATGTTCGTCACGTTCATTCAACTCGCTTATTATTCCATTTAAATATTAGCCAGACTTTCTTTGAACTGACAAGGGATGGAAAGCTCGAAATTATGGAATAGGGAAAGGTAAAAGCATTTCAGTGAAAAGAATACGTGTTATTTACATTTAACACATTCATGTCAGCGTTGCAGGGCGTCGAGATTGTATGTGGTAAAAAACGTAGCTACAAATTAAGAAGCTTTTGTATAAAAATCTGAATTAAGTAAGTCTTATTTCAATGTAATTAATTAGTAACTTTCATTATTTTTTTGCAGACAATGAGTCTGAGTCAGCTGTACTCGGCCGTGATCCTGATATGCTGCGGCTTCGAGAAAGGAAATGAAAAACTATTTTATACCAGAGAAACCCTTAAGTAGTTTGAACATGATTATTTCATGAGATCATACAGAAAAAAAACAGATCAAAGCCTTTGGTTGGAAAGTCATGAAATGTGGAGTTACAGAAAGAAAGAATTGAATGTAATGAAAGCTATGTGCTTACACTTACTTCGATCAGATTTCATTTTTCACCGGATGAAAACGCGAATGATCATGTTTAATGATAGGGCTTTTATATATATGCTGAACTTTTCCAAACGACGACAGCCACAGTCTTACTCAGACATGGTGCGCACTTACAGTTACATTTAGTTGGTGGTGGTGACATAGTTCGCATTTTTCTTGTGAAAAGTTAAATTTAGCTAGTATCTTGTCATCCCATCTCACAATTTTCCGGCTTGTCTCGTTTCACTTTCAATTCTGTCTCCGTGTGCTTATCAATACGAACCCAGTCGTAGCTAGCTGGGCTGGGAGTTGGAACAGTCGTCAGATCAGCAAAAGAAAGTCCCATTTACTATGTGATCATCATTACAAAGGGCACCTCCCATAGTGCCACTCATCATTGTTACAGGAAGAAGATAAAGTAGATACAGATTTGTTCCACTTCACTGACTCAGTTTGTTCGTTTCTTCTCTGTTTTTCTCTTCTCTCTTTCTTTTCTCCTGTTTCCATTTTTTCCACTTCAAAAGGGAAGAAAGCAAAAGCTTGAGAAAAAGAGAAGAAAAGATAAAAAGACAATATGATGATCGTGATGATGATGATTGTATGTGGATTGGATTGGTTTGGTTTGCTACATAAGATGGGAAAGAGATTTTGTGGAAAGGAAATGCTATCATTTGAGCAATTCAAGTGTGTAAGTAAGCAGTAGTAGAAAGATTTCGACAACCTTGTATACGTATTATTTCTAGTGAAAGGGCGTAGTCTTTCATCACGCCATCTTAATGTTCCAGTAAAGAAAGTGCCATCGCTAAATGGCCAGGTTGGAAATTGTTCGTGATGGTCCCTTCAGAAGGGAAATAAAAAAGGCCTCCCTTTCTCTAGTTGATTGTAAGCATAACTGAACCGAGCGTGTCTAACGGTTCGCAAAAAATTGCTACGGATTTGGATCTCATCGATGCAATCTTCCTTTTGCTTCGTTCTTTAAAATGATTATTTGTGCCGTAGCTAGATAGGTAGTTAAGGAATGATGTTGGCCGTGTTGTTTTGAATCGGAAGGAAAGGAGAGACTTTCCTAGAACACCAGTTCAAGTTGTCAGTCACAGTCACAGTGCACTGACCGCGATATTTTTCTTCAAGAAAGTACACACAAGCAGAAAAAGAGCCGGAGCGGATACTGGTGGATGTGGATGGATGCTGAGAAAAAACGGATTGTTTTCCGCATGAGTTGGCAGTGTTGCATGTGTAAGCAAAAAAAGACGGATTTGCATACTTTTTACTTACTACCATACAAGCATATTATATATCTGTGGCCAATTCGAGTCTACTCTGTCTGTCGAATAAAGATAAGGAAACGAAAGTTGTTTTTCAAATCGTAAAAAAGTGAATAGTACGTAAACATGATCAGATCACCCGATCACCCTACCATATACCATTTCATATTCTCTTCCTTTGGCAAAAAAGGTGTGCGGATAGAGCCACTTGAAACAACTGTTAGGAATTCAAATTCTCTCACAATTTCTCATTCAGAAAAATATAAAAAGAAGATATATTTGAGTGAAGCATATCCGAAGTGAAAGTAAAAAGTCAAGTGTAAAAAGACAGGAAAAAGGGATTGGAATGACAAGGGGAGGAGAGCCAAGTGAAAGTTGAGCGATAGAAACATCTTTGTGAACTCTATCTGTTTTAAAAATAACTTCTCATCTTTTGCAAAAACAGGTTCTGCTAAGAATATTGCTCAAATCTCAACAAATAAGGTTGAGCATGAGCATTGCGCGTGTTTGTCATTCCGTGTTGAAATGTTTCGCGTTCTTTGTAGTTTCTTTAACCTTTGATTTTAGAACACGATAAACGAGGAGGAGTACACTTTGCAGATGATGAACGTATTAAAAATCTGAAGAGACTCATCAAATTATTTTTTTCGGAACGATTTCCTTTCCTTTAAGTAAGCGGGCGCTGGCAGGCACGTCAATCTCCTATTAACTAATGATATTATGCAAGAACGTTTTTCCTTGATATTTGCCGAAGGGGATTGTGTCATGTTGCATAATTTCTTAACTTTGCTATTTATTCAGACAAAATCGGAAATAATGAGGCGCTTTCTTTCTTCCTTCCTTTTAAAAGCGGGACTTTTTCTACCGGAGAAGTTGTAGAAAGAAAAGATTACGTAAAATATTTATGATAACTTTAACTAGTTTTTTTCTCTGTCGTTTTGAATCTTGTACAGGTAGCTGTGTTGTTGTGTTGATCTCTTCATTTTTGTAGTTTTTGTAATTGTAGTTGTCGTCGGAGCATTTGTACGATGGGATTGGGTAATCTTACTTAATTTTTGATGAAATTGAACAATTCCGTTGTATACGGCTGAACTATGTAGGATTCTTGTTTCTTGTTGCTCAAGAAAAGAGAAACACGAGCATGACGACATACTCCTCCGCCTTCGCAACTTCTTGATTAAACAAGGGATAGAAAAAATGGTAGTCAGGTGTGCCATGAACCTCCGCACGGGCTCAATCCGGAGAGACTAATTTTTGGAAATAAGTAATTTTGTGTTAGAAACATGAAATTTCTATGCAAAGCAGAGGATCTCTTTAAGTACTTACAGCTCCTGTTCAAGTACAGCTGCTCTACCTTGCAAACTAATTTGTATGAAGCGGGTTCGTTCGCTTATGCGCTCTTATAGCATGCCTCATTTAAACACAAGTGGTGTGAAAAAAGGGAAACGTGTTGAGAGAGCTGGAGGATATTTTTTTTTGCTCGAAAATAATTTTAAACATCAGCATGAAGACAAGAAAAATTACTGATGAGATGCACAAATTACCCTAATGTACTGACCCGCTTCAGCTTGTCAAAAGAAAAAGTGTTTGGTCGTTATTATTAGGTAGGTGGGGTGTGGGAGAGAAAAAAAATGAGCAACAAGAGGGAAAAGAGCTCAAAGCACTAGAATTTTTTTTGGAAACTTGAGAAAAAAATCTAGAGGGTTTTATTCTTGTTGCTTTGGATTCGTTAAGTATTTATGGGACCAACATGCATATTTTATCGGTAATGTGGTCGGCTTCTGGTGGTGGAGTTGTAAAGCGGGTTCTATCTTACTTACCTTTTTACAAATAGCTTCCAGCAACTGTTCTCTTTAGTTTTTTTCCGTTGTACTCAGCCATATAAAGTAAAAGAAGACTTTTAGTGTTTCTGCTTGGGTACCTAGGACATTTTTATTTAAAAACTCGTTGACATTTATTGTCATTTGAATTTTTTTTGGAAACTTGAGAAAAAAATCTAGAGGGTTTTATTCTTGTTGCTTTGGATTCGTTAAGTATTTATGGGACCAACATGCATATTTTATCGGGAATGTGGTCGGCTTCTGATGGTGGAGTTGTAAAGCGGGTCCTATCTTACCTTTTTACAAATAGCTTCCAGCAACTGTTCTCTTCAGTTTTTTCCGTTGTACTCAACCATATAAAGTAAAAGAAGACTTTTAGTGTTTCTGCTTGGGTACCTAGGACATTTTTATTTAAAAACTCGTTGACATTTATTGTCATTCTTATCTCTATTTGCTGACATGTCTCATTTCTTTCTTCAACATCCTTGTTTTTTTGGTTCTCGGAGGAAATCGCATTGAGATTCCTTAAGGTTAACACACTGCAGAAATAAAAGGAAAAAATATTCATTTCATCTTGCTTGTTTTTTATCCTTTAGATTCCTTCAAGGATGTCTTATTAACATCGTCTTGTCAATGCGAGCTGCTTATTTTTAGTCTTTTTGAAGTAAAGATTAAAGTACCGTTTCAAAGATGTAAATATGGAAGGAAGAGAGTGGTTCGTTGCTCAACCTTCTCATTTCGTTTTTTATATTCCAAATTCCGCCAAGAACCGAGGAGTGTCATACTTGTATAAAACGTAATATCAAATATCATGTATTTTAATCACACGCCTACTTTTATTCTGACTCGCGATACATGTTTTTCACAAAGTTCACTTGGGAATTCTGAAAAAAATGAATATTTTACTATTCTGATTGGCCAATTTCCAGTTGTAATATAATGAGATTTAGGTGACTGAATTAGTATATTATTTTGATTTTTATATTTTGTTCCGTGCGACGTACGCCTTCTCTCTGCCTTCTTGGAAAATGCTTTAATAATGCAAATTACTCATCCATTTACCCTTTTTGCCCACCTTATCGCAAGCTCTTCTTCATAATTTTCTCTGACTTTGGCTTGCCTTCTTTCAATTGATGTGGAATGGTAGTCAATATCCGTAGCGTGAATTTCTTATCAGTTCGAATCATCTACTTTCTTTAACGATGAAACAAGTTGCGTGATGCTTAAAGTCGGTATTTCTCTATTGCTCGGCAAACGGAAGAAATTATTCTTAGTTTGTATATACCATTGATTTTCATAGAGGAAAATTGCCCATCACTCATAGAGTAATCGCTTCACTCACATTACATTTAACCTAAGTGGACAGGTAAAAATGGGGGCAACGCCTATTTCATCAATAAAATCAAAATCTCGGGGTTGGACTTAAAAATACTTTTATGTTGGTTGCTGTCTTTAAGATCCTTCCATAAAGAATTCCTCATTTCCGCCTTTGACTTTAATGGAAAAAATCTGTTTCGCTCGTTCCTAAATTGACTAGCTATTTGATTTGAAAGCTATTTTTGACTTTTTCATTGCGTGCTCCTACGTCATATTCGTGTCAGTTTTATGATGGAAAAGTTGACGCCTTTCCTTACTGACTGGACTGAGAAGTGAGAAAAAGGAAAAATTAGATTTGAAAATGGGTACATTATGCCATTATCCCATCACATCACATTTTTCTGATCCAGGGATAATAATGTTCATATTATTTTTTGAGTATTATTCTCCATAAAAAACTGTATGCTTTTTCTTTCACTCTATTGCTTCTTGTGTGTACTTTCACTCCTCATACTACTTACGCTAAACAAGCAATTTTCTATAAACTAATATTCCCTACCGTGTCCTATCTCCGTCATCGAATGTTTTTTTATCATGTGGTGGGTAATTTAGGATGGGAAAATGTATTTACAAGAAAAGCTTTTTTCTACAAAAAATCCCGTAACTTTAATGGGATTTTGGCTTTAGAAAATGCAAGTGCATGTGTGGACTAAATGTGATTTGGGGAGGCACTCTAAGAGCTCGAGCTCATGATGCCTTTTTTCAGAGGAGAAGGGCTTAATGGACTTTGCGTTGTCCTCGTTTGATTTCATTTTTCCAGTGCATTTGCCATAACCACTGCTAAATTGAGACTACCCCAGTCTAGTCTGACCTGACAACGTGGTTCCCATGTGTGTAAGCTCATCCAACGCGATACTTTTGTTACATGTATGTGCGTACTTATGTGTACTGTATCATACAACTGAAATCAAGTGAAGTCAAGCCCATAATGAAAATAGGCCAGGGGACCCTGCCCCATCAGAATTGCCACCAGACCACACCAAACCACTTTTAACTTTCTTTCCAGCCAGCTCTGCTCTATTAAGTTGGCATGTTCGTTTTACTTGTCGAAAGTCTTTTAACAATCGAATTGGGGAATGAGGGGAGAAAATTGTGCGAGCTGAAGAGGTAATCCTATTACGTGTCTAGAAAAAGTTGCAATGTGTTTGTTTTTACCCAACACCTACCTGCATTTGGTTTATTGGTTGGAAAGTAGGATGACGAAGATTATGTGATGATGGTAAATGATGTTGATGATCTTTTTCCCTGAGAACGTGTCAAAGGTTATGGTTTTGTAATTGGAGGATTGCGTGTGTTTTCCCATTATTTCCAGATTTTTTCATTGTTTTCTCGTAAAATGTAGAAACTTGTCATTTTACCTTCTTAAATGAGAAATCGTTCGATCCAGGCGGTTGGCAGGAATTTTTTGGAATGAAACCAAAGTCAAGTTTTATGATTATGCTTTTTGAAACGAGTGTCTTCCAAATGTATACGACGGCGTAAAACACGGTTAAAAATGACAATTTAATGTTTTTGTTTGTTTAAGTAACAGAAAGGCTTGGTGAATTACCCTTCAAAAAATAAATAAGATGGGAGGAGAAGCGAGAGACTATAAAAGAAGACGGATTAGGTTTAGGTGGAAGAGAAAGAGGATTTTACTGGAAAGTCATCATAATTTTTGAAGGAGATGTCGCACTTGATGCTCATATTTCATGTCAAAGCACCTCACCAACTTTTGTTTACGTTTCTATTTTAGTTTAATGGGTTGACTGGCACCCACCCGCTACACACATACACCACAGTAGAAATTTATGTTACCTTTTAAAAGGGGCATTAAATTTAGATACATTTTATTTTTCGTGGAAAGCGCATTATTTTTGTTTTTGAAAGTCATAAGCGTTTATGTTTACAGAAATTACGACTGGAGAGTCCTCAGTTATTTCTGGTCGAGCTTTTACCTCCAAACAACAGGACACATTTTTCCAGGGATTTTGGTTATGCATACAAGATTTTTAGGGGGAGTAAATTGAAGAATAAAAATACCATTATGTATAGTTTATGTTGCATGAAATGAGGGTGGCTGTGGCCGTTAGGAAATGATGAGTCTGGATAGAACAGTGAAGTACTCTCAATCCGATCGTATGTGCATACATCCATTTCAAGTCGTGTTGTGGTCCAAAGTAAGTGGGAAGAGTGGGAACATTAAAAATAAAATACTTTACGAGGGTTGCATGAATAGATGGATGGAGTGAGTGGATTGGGGGAGCCGATAAAAAATATCCGGAATAAAATTTACCTACAAAAAATATTTACTTTTTTACTGTTGTGAAGTGGAGGAAAGATGGGATGTGGTAATCGAACGAGGAACAGGGGTGAGTTTGGTTTTGGGCTGCATAACAGTTTTAAATGGAAAATTGAACGGTTACTGTAATTGCTGTAGGCAAATGGAAAATTGTGCTAATTTCTATTCATTAAAATTTAAAATGCATGAAGGAACGGATTGAAAGATTGAGATTTAAGATTGTGTTACAATGACGATATGAGTCTTACAGCAATCTTACTTGCTGTCACTTTTAAGTAATGGGGTAGACGTGATTCTCTCTTGACTTCTGATCCCAATGAACGTTGATCGTGTCGTATATCGTACGTACCCACTTTGTATTCAAATAAATTGGATTCCCTTATTTTGGTTATCCCAGAAAAGAAGGAAAACCATTAAAATATTTCTTTTAGAAAATAAAGTTCGATTACTATGAAGCAATTTATTCGAGGGGAAGATGCGAGTTCCGGAGGAAGAAATCTAGATTCATTTCAAGGAATAATGAAGGGTGAAGGAAGAAAAAAAATGGTAGTAGAATTCACAAGTCATAGTCATGGTTGACTATCGATCCATGAAAGGAAGAAAAGCTTTCAAAAGCTATTACGACGGGAACAATTAACTTCAAAAAGCTGTTTTGTTCTCTAGAATTATTCGTGATTTGTCTCAAGCTCTTGTCACATCATAACAATAGCATTTTATTTTATGGAATTTGTATGACTACCTAGGTACATAGCTTAATTTTGAGGCTGCCCTTGGATGGCTTCCCACTCACAATTAGGTGTGATTTAAAAGTATGAAATGAACTTATTTATGTATCTCGTCGCAACTGAATGAATTGGTGTTGGTGATAGTGATGGCTAAATGCTTCTAATGGGGTAAACTGAGACGAGATCATTTTATACATGGCGATGAATTTACTATTTCCCGCTCGCAAAAAAAATCCGCTGTTTTTATTCAGTTAAGTCGAAGTAGTACAAAGATCAAATGTCTAATTATTCAAGCTTCACTAAATTAGTTTGCTGACACAGAAGAGAGGAAGCAATTCCAAATTACTAAATTCGTTCTCCTCTTGTTGGCCCAGTCACTCACAAAACCTATTTTAAGATGTTTCATGCATTAAGCCAATTGAAGTCTAAGTTGACTTTTTTGTTGTTTTTAAAGAGAAAAATGTGTTTCTGTTTCCCTTAATTTTTCAATTTCAGGGAAAACTTATTTCGAAGTGTGTTTGCTTCATGCATGCTCCTCGCCTTTCTCCTCGTTTAGTCGTAAGTGACTTTGCCGCTTTTCACAAGACATTAACGGTGTAAGAGGAGCTGTAGTATGGAAAGGGGAAAATGAGTAAGGTAGCTAAGCTAGACTTCCAACACATTCTATCTCTGTCCTATTTCTTACTTATTCGACTTCCCGTTTCTCCTCACTTTTCCTCATGT
>JAHZMX010001271.1:0-12567 GCA_027743895.1 Seira musarum | reverse complement strand
GTTTTCCATGCTGAGTTCGTTGCACTGGTATTTTTAGCTTATACTAGTTATTTGTCTGGAATAGATTAATTTGTTGTATAATATGGCAGGGAATTTCCGCTAAACCGCCAAAAACGCGTCCAACCAGTCTCACAAAACAATTTTATTAATATCATGAAAACATCGAATGTCATTTAAATAATTGGTGAAAGATATGAATTTACTTTGTCTAGAACTAATACAAATAATAAATTGCTCGTGAGAAGAATCTATTCTAGTCTATATTTCTTGTATTCTCGCCCAATGCTTGTTTTTATATTTGTTTTAGGCAACGAAATCAAGTTTTTTCTATTTTCACTTGTTGGCCAACCACCTGCACCCCAACAAGTTTTAAGATTCAGTTGATTTAGACAAGGCTGCCTGTGTGCTTACTAGATTTTTCCTTGAAGACAAAAAACGATCGGAAGGTGCTGAAAATTCTGATTCGCCATGAGCAATGATGAAAATGTGCGTTAGGACTAGGACCTTCATTGTGTTGATTCCAAATAGTACCGATTAACCGAACATATGGTTACGTATGATACACTAATAAGAGCTAGAATGGAAAGAAAAACGTAGTCAGTCAACAATAGTTGAGTTTTTAATTCTGTAAAATAGTTATTTATGAAAGGAAAAGCATCTTATGTTTATCTCATCTTTGTATTTACAATCATGTGAGTCAGATGAGGTTTCAACTTTGGCCAAACAAGCAAAAACTGTAATTCTTTCTATCCATTGAATTTATTCATAACATTATGCAAATTATTCGCATTGCAGTTTTTATGGCTCAACTTTTGTGTATTTTGATAACCCATCGTTTAGAATAAAAAAACGTATTTCAATAATTTAACATTTTAGTTAGAAAACACTGCATTATACAATTTATACTTCCAAATATTTACCAAGTGCGTTGGCAAATAATGTGTTTCTAGAAATCCCAAGAGTTTTCTCTCAATGATCATTTTAATAGAGGTCTGTATTTCATATTTGTATACGTAATTTTATTGCCTAATGCTTGCTTACTAGGAAGTTACATAAATATTGTAAAACAGGAAACATACAACATGTCATCAGTGCACTCAATAAAACGCTAAATTGAAGTTTCCAGAATTCACCCATTTTTAAGATTTTAACAGTATGTATGCAATACTTATCATGGTTTTTCTTAATAATAGTCAAATAATTAGTCCGACAGACAAATGATTGAGTGTAACCTAAATCATAGTCGGAAACGACGTTGCAGGAATAAATGGTAACATTGACTAATTACACATCTTATGGTCAAGGCTGTTAAATTGTGATTGTGAGCCATTCACATAGGTCAAAAGTACGTTAAGGTAAAAGTGTAAAGTTTTACAAAGTGATGAAATCTGTCGAGATCCAAATGACTCTGATATTAGGAATAGGAGCTTTTTACAAAATAACTAAATTCTATGAGTATAAATGACAATATAAATGCAACCCTTTATCACACAAAGGTCAGATACAGCACATATGTTTATTTTCCAAATTAAACCGGTGAAATGAAAAGAAGCAATAATATAAATAAACAACTACCTAGCGTACTTTTTTCTTTTACGAAGTAACAGAAATGCTAAAGGCTAAAATAAAGCATGAGTGAGTAGGTTCGTGGAAGTAAAAATTGACTTGCTCGGTAGAAGGTAGAAGTCAACCTAATGTATAAATTGTAAGAGCTCTTATACTATTAATAAAGTGAAAGCCTTACATTCCGTTTGAGTGAATTGCACTTACTTTCAAAAGAAGAAAGCATGACATGTGCTCTTTCTCGGACTTCCACAAATATGATAATGCACATAACGATAAAGTATAATTGAAACATCTTTATAAAATAGTATTTTCAACTCTACTTTATTTGATGTTCTTCGAAAGCCGGAAAGAAGGAAAGCAAATAGCAACTATTTGTACCAATATTCCGCTAAGAAGAAAGTAATTGAAAATATAAACCCAAAATTTTCTTTTATTTTTTTCAGGTTCTTGTGTTTAGCGTGCAGAAACACCCCGTCTACTCCGGATTCCTTCTATGCTCTAATTCAAACTACTTTACGTCTCTCCGCAAAGAGATCATGTACAACTTACTATCACTCATTGTTATGTACTTTGCCCCTTTACTTGTCATCATTGTCACGTACGCGATGGTTTTATACACCATTGCTAGGAAGAGTCGTGAGCATCATCAGGATTGCCGTAAGTTCTTTTAAAATCTTTTTTTTTCACGTAATGCATTATAAAAATTTGTGCGAAGCAACTTTTTTTTGGGAAGTATTTCTTTTTCTAAAAGTAGACGTGCTTAACTTTTTGCAAAATCATCATTATACATCAACTCAAGACACATTTTCAGCATTATGCGGCAAAAAATGTTGACATTTTAAATGATGTGAAAGAAAAAAAATTAGGTCGCAAATTAAAATTCTATCCTGTTTTTGACCATGTTGCTCATTTTTCCTATGCACTATTCAGATATTATCGATATCATGATTTCGAATCTGTTCTGGAAAATAATTTTACATTCTGCAAAGGATCTTACGAAGGAAATCTCATGGACTTTTAGTTCGTGCCCTGAGTTTCGGAATCTTGTGGATCTTAATCTCACCATTATCGCCTTTGGTTTTACATGCAAAATAAATAGTTTATGATTCGATTACATTCGATTTCGAAATGTTTTTTCACAATATTTTTTTACATTTTATTTAAATTTTACGTCTCTCCTTAACTGTTTTTGCTTTTAAGAGTTTTTGTGACATTTTACATGGCACATGATCAGAGCAGTAAACCATTTATCATTGTGATACCGTTTTTGGTTTACTTGATCCCTTGAATGGCAAAGGTATAAAATGGTAGTGCTAGTATCTCTAACCAGATTTCAACGAATGGTATTCCAAGATTTTGTTCGATTTTTTTTATTTTGAGATTTTTTATAAACAAAATTACATGTCAACGTCTGACTTAGTTTTTTGTCAAACAAGCCAGTTTGAGAGATTTTTGTTATGAAGAAGTTGTACTGATTGATGTACTCGCAACAAAAGAAATGCACATTTTCGTCGGATTCAATTAGTCCTTTTATTGGACTCCATCAATGAATCCAGGCGTACAGAAAGTAGCTGTAAATATAGAAGTAAACTATTTTTTATAATTCCACGATCCTCATAATCATAACTTTTACATTGGCAGTTTCGTAATTGCGTCACGTCATTTTGCAGGCAGAAGCAAATCAGAAGTCTTTTGTTACCTTCACTCTATTCATCAGTCTCGCGAGATCACTGTAACGAAGCAAACCATTCACTAAAAAGATGAATTGATGTTTCCTTCAATAGAAAAATTAGCGCAGATACAAGTGTAAATCGTTGCTTTGATAGCACCCTTGGCTTGTCAACAAATTTGTCATAGGCACGAGTCGTGACGAAGGTTAACTTTTTAAGATTGGAACCTCCCTTGCACCGCCAAAAACGACCATACTTTAATCGTTTTTAAACATTCCTGAATGGAATTTGATTTATGCATTTCTATCGTCTTAAAACTAACATTTGTTAGCAAAATACTTAAATAATATGTATTCTCTTGGTTCCAGGTGCTCCAGTTACATAAGTCGAGAGAAATCTAAATTGTTACGTATTTTGAATATATAACGACTTTTAGCAAAAATCCGAGAAAAAATATAATTTGCTATAAATGCGGACTATTTATCTGAAATTCAATAGGTATCTTACTCTTGCTTGACATATATACTTGACCTAAGTACGAACCAAGTAGTCACTTGCCTAGTTCAGGAGAAAGTGAGAGCGCACACGGGCCGACTAAACACATAAAAAGCATCTAAGATTTTAAAGAAACCAATTTACGAACCAATATTGGTGGATGATGAACTTTCTTGGTATTACAATCAATTACTCTAAAAGCTATTCAAATTGTAATATTCTTTCCAACCCCTTTTGTTCAGATTAGATTTGAAATAAAAATTGGTCGGTAATAAACTTTACAAGATCAAATACTTGCATGCAACGTATTTTGAAGATTAGCTTCGGGGTAGTAAAACCTTAAGTTTTAGCTTTTATATTTTCATAAAAATTACGGTGGAAGCAATTGAAAATGATGACTTTATACACATCAGAGTCGCAATCTTTAATTTTTTTGCCAGTCAGTAAACATTTAGTATTCTAAGCAAAAATAATAGCCACGATTACTACGTTCTATTCTAGACAGTGATCGCTTGATCAGCGCTAGCTTTAGTTTAAAGGAAAAGGAAAACAAACGCTAAAAAAACTTAGGTTCTCAATTCTCGATTTAGCATAAAGTCATTGAATGACAATATAAATGCCAAAGCAATGGAAGAACCTTATATCCTAAACACTGTGTATATAGCGCACGAATTCTTTACCGCTTGGTTTGTTTTTGTTTCACCGTAAAATTGGAGCGTATAATTTTTCTGTAGCTGTAATTTGAGAACAAATATGAAGACAAAAGAGGCAATGATGGATGAGATTGTCCTATTTCTTTCTTAGTTTGGGCATTAAAAATTGCTTGTTTAGTTGGGATTCCTTCGTTTAATATTTTTTAAAGCCTGGGGATTGTGTGAGATAAACTAAGTTAAACATGGCTTCTAAACTATTTACGAAGCAAAATTTTTCTTTTCCAGTTTTAGTTTTGCATAAAAAGGCTGTCATGAGCCACTGGTAGACTAAGCATTGCCGTTTTCCTATAAAAAGTAAGATAGGGATGTCAAGTAAGCCATTCCCGCTGGCTCTTATCAAAGAATTTTAAATGAAAGAAAATTGCACCCGTTTGTTGATGACAGTGACTGTTGGCTTGATTAAAAAATAAAGAATCTTCGCAAAGACCCATGTCTGTAACTGGCTAGTTGACATTTTCAAAGGCATTTGGTTAGAAACGAAAGTCAGGGATGAGAAAGGTTGAGTTGAAGGATGCGTTTACTATTGTCTTTATACAACTAACACTGTCTTTTAGTCTAACTATATATGTTCACAATCACAACGTACTTTCCTTACTCAATCCTTCCACAAATTTTCCGGTTTCTTTGCAGTTGAAACATTGCCCTTGGCGTGGGGACAGCAAAATGACATGCTTATTTCAGCTATGTGTGCGGTAGTGGTAAATAAAACAAAACATAAGGCTGAGCAAGTTTACATTGTCCTCTCTTCCAAGTACTGGAAATACCGAATGTAGTGAATAGCACAAAATCCTCAAAAATTCAAGGTCACACATATTTACAATGTATGCATTAAGTCAATGATAAGGGTGATCGATGAAAGTAAATCGAAATTTAAAGATTGGGAAATTCAATTTCTCTGATCTTGTTTTAAAATTGTGTACGTAAAACGAAATCCCATCCTGAGTTTTATGATAAATATACTAGGCATGTAAAGTACAAAATTGTTTTGATTATATCATGTTCTTTTACGTAATTTTGTTGTTCTTTCTTATTTGCAGGACCTCGAAGTGGAAGTAATCAATTACGTCGTAGTGACAATGCTCTTAACATTGCGCGAGCCAGACGAAGAACATTGTGGCTGTCGATGGTGATCGTAACAATTTTTCTACTTCTTTGGTCACCATATGTGGGAATGACCTTATGGTGAGTTTAGATTCGTTTACTCCAAAATTATCATGCTATAAAGTTAGAACGCAAAATGATTAGGTATGCATGCATGTGTGTCTGTCTGTCTGGGATCGCCATAACTTTTTTCTCCAACTTTTCCTTTTATTTTCTTGATTTCGTGTAGGCAAACAAGTAGGCTGAATGCAAAAAGCATGTCAGTTAAATTGAGCCACATAAAACAAAATATCAACAAATTGAGCAAACAGAATAATATGAGAAAATGAGTGAATGTATTTATGTAATTCAACATGCTGAATTAGAATACTGATCAATTACGAGCCTAAATAAAGCTGTTAAACAGTGATAACGACGTAGCTGAAAACGGTTAACAGAGAAAGAGTTGTCCCCAAATTACTGCTTTAATGTCTGCCAAGTTCCATAAGCTTGCAAAGAAAACAGCTCCTTGCACTTGTACCAGCGAATTCTGCGCATAAAAGGCATTGCAACATGTTTATATGCAAAGAGTTTGAAAAGACCTGCCGAATGAGATGTCACATGCCATGTTCCATAAAAATAGATTTTACCGCCCGCGGTTAAATGACCTAAAATTCAGAAAAGAAATAGGCGTTTTCCCAAGTACGCCAGGAACCTTTGTTCCAAATTTGAGGTCAATCAGTGTCCTCTTTCGAAACTTATCATCTGCACAGACAGACAGACAAACAGACACACAGACATCCCAATCGAAGTCAATACTCCGCTAATGACGTCAGCTACGTAATAATAACTCATAATTAAAACACAATTTATCATTTCAAGCATTTTCAATTTAGGTATGTGTAGCATTTATGTAATTTTCGTAGCAATTCGGAGCTGTAGTGCTACTTGTGAATTGATATTATCAAAATTTAAACAATTGGACAATCAGATTATGTAAAATAATATGATGGAAAACCTGGTTAGAAAGTCTTACAGTACTGTCAGTTACCAATATCGTTTGCGAAGAATTTATCATTTTTATTTCATAGGTGTAGACAGCTTGGATTTTCCTTTTAATGAGGACATGAGTAAATAGATATGCCTGCATCACTTCATTAACTGTAAGTGAAAACTTAAAATCTGAATTAGAATCACTGGAGTATTAGAGCGCAGGGAACACTGTTATTAATAATTTCGGATAGCCGTCATTACAATTATAATTATATAGTGTAACAAAAATGTCTTCTCTCTTGAAAGCTAGCCATGCATATGAAGGTAACTAATAATTGCAACACAACTTTGAAATTTGAGATGAGAACGTGCAATACTAAGTATTTTCACTGCCTGAAACAGCACTTTGCAATTCACCTGAATGATAATGATAGGTCTGCATAATGGATACTTTCACCAAATGATTATACATGCAAGGTTGCGTAATGCTTGTTGTTGTGTACTGAAACTCTTCTTGGGCAGTCAAACGAAACTCTAGGTAGTCGTTAATTATTAAACATTCTCTCCCCATTAAATTTCCTTATTACTACCAAATATAACTTCCTACTACACCATATAGGGTTCATATATTGTGTTAAAAATGCGATAATACTTACACCTTCAATGACTAACCATAAGAATCGATAGGGAAGCTTTACAGGAAGCTTGCAATAATAATCTTGTGGAAGGTACGCAATTAACCACATCTGTCGGCATTTTGAACATGTTACATTCTTTATGTCTGGCTTTTCTGCAAATTGTAATTCGTCTCCATTCTTAGAATCCAGGAAGAATGGAAAGTTGCTAAAAATGTAATATAATCGGAATAACTTTTTTTTCAAAACGGCGCAAGTGTAGTACCCAACCGGTCTAAAGCTTTTTTATTGAACATGTTCTTAGAACAGGAACGCCAGAATTCGGCCCGAGGATTCAATTTTATTGTAGTGAGTAGAAATACCGGAGTTGTGCGTTTTGATATAGCTCTACACAATGCATTTCGTTCTCTTTTCTTTTCCTTGATTCGTTGAAATTGTTATCATTCTTTAGCTTTCTATTGAGTCTTTTGATCCTGCCGAGAAAGAATTGCTATTGCCGTTGTTCAAAACTTGTCCGAAATGGAAAAGGCCAAATTTTTTTTGAATGAATTTAACCCTGTGATGAAGATTGAGTCTGTCTGGTTACCTTCTGTCTTTGTTGTTGTTTGTTCACTCGAATCTGCTGAAGGTGGTCGTTTTTGTGCAATACACACATATTCTTGATGCAATCGATCAAAAAATGACAAACGTATTTTTAGTTAAAACATCTTGAAACACTTAGCAAGGATTCGATGTTTTTTCATGATACAGCATTCAAGGATAATGTAGTACATACACGAACCTACATAACTGTAGCATAGACTTACTATGTTTGTATTTTCAGAAACTTTTTTTTGCTGTGATAGGTCTCATTTTGGGGAGTAAAACCGATAGAATATAGAACAAAGCGATTAGATCCAAAACTATATTCTTTGTCCAAAGTAAGGGATGAGCTTCCATGCCATGTTTTATAAGGAACAGAATGCCCACTTTCGTATAGGTCACTGTCAAAATATATGGCAAATTCGAAAATTGCGAAATCAACAAGATTTCGTCGCATTTCACCAGAAGTCTATTTTTAGCCTGAAGAACTAATATCCTTTTCATAAGTAACGCTTTTCTTCACCAAAAAATTAAAGCATGTCATTTTGTCGTCCTTAATGTTATGTTCTGCCATGTCAAAAAATGTATAATCACATCATCCCCGTTTTTCTCATTGATTTGATCAAACAATAGGTACATGTTCGACTACGAAACGGCGGACAAAACGGTTGATCCAAGAATCCATGAGGCATTCTTTGTGACAGCAGTATCAAACTCTTGCGTGAATCCCCTTTTGTATGGCAACTACATGAAAAAGTACTTGAGAAATTTGAGGAACGCAGCATGTCGCTCGAGAGCTGCTTCAACTAGCAGCAGCTCCCGCAACCTTTCATCTTCACGGAACCATCATCACCAACATCATAAGCCCTCTAGTCCATACGGCAGGTGTACGAATCCCAATCACCATTTCAGCATCGCACCCCGATGCCATCCGCCGGGAAAAGCTATCAACCTAACCATGTAAGTATTTTTACAGGCTTTTATATTCATTCGTACATAGATAAGGTTGAGCATCGGATCTGAGTCTTTATCACTCTTTGTTTCATACAATAGTCCTAAAATTAAATTAAGTCAAAATCAATATTTGTCTTTCCAAAAATTAGCTGTCATTTCAGAATCCCCCATTACCTTATGATGTTTAAAACAGGGTAAACGAATATAAAACGTCTATAAAACATACATAAACATGTTCCAAAATACTCGACTGTTAATTTTTCACTACGTTTACTTTGGTCTAAAACCTCACAGTCGCGGATTTAATAGCTTAATTACTAAAATACGAGAAGGGTATGAAAAACTCCTCACACAAATGAATTTGCATGCTAAATTAGCAGGAAAGAACTTCCAGTTTTTGACTGGACCAACTAAGCATTTGTGTGATCTGATCTAACTTTCTTATAGAAAAATTGATTTTCCTTATTTTTCCTGTCTGAAATATTACATGCTCACCCCCAAGATTTGAAATTCTAACTTCGCAATTAATTAGAACAAAAGCATCTCAATTTGACTACACAAGTGGTACTACTATGTGAATGGAGTATTTGCTTTGTTGTGTATGAGTATGCTTGTATTTGTTTCCCAATAAAAGCGTGGAAATTCTCGGGATTTGTAGTGATTTTGACAAAGATATTAAGTAATTGAGTTGTCATTATTTACACAGCACTCACAAAAACTTCAGTCACTGCCAACACCATCGTCATCATCATCATCATCATTCGCAACAGTGCCAATCTCGATTTCGTCCTGATGCAACAGGGTATGGATATGCAGAACCGTCATCAATAATCACGGCCACTGCTTCGGGAACGATGCTGTCATCATCCTCATCTTCCGCTCTATCGCATCAACGAGAGCTTCTTCAATCAACTCCAGTTTAAAGGTGAAAGCGTATTCTAAAAGGTAGGCGGGGGTGGTGTGGTTACATTTGTAGACGCCTGCTGTTACCAAATACGCGTAGGTTTGTGGTACAGAAAACACGTCTCTTATGTGGCTGGAGTTCTAGAACGATTTTTTTATCAAGAATCAAGAAAATCTCTATGATAATCATTAAGACATTCCATATTCCTCCCACTTACCCTCTTATTTTTTTTATTATGATAATATACGAATTTCAAGTGGATAGTGAATGGGAAAATGCGGGATGAACGAGAATCACTTTAGCTTGAATGTTGTTTATCCTTGATGATCGACAACACTTGGCGCGAGTACCGGAATATTTTGCTACGGAATGTGTAGTCTGTCTCAATAAGCTGGTCAAGGATGGACTGCGGGACTGAGATTTTAATAGTAGAAGACGCATTATTGATTTTTGTACTATTTTTGGAATCTATAAAAAGATTTTAGTTCTTGTCCGGCAAACGATAAGTAGCACAAAACGACGTTCTTTAATTTTACGCTAATGAATCAAAGAACAGCAGTCGAAAAATGTAACTTTTATGATGAAATTTAAAATAAACTTAACGAGGGCTGAACTTGAACCTTAATATTTGTATCCTAACTAAATGACTTATATATTATGAAATATTTGCTTGATTTAGGGACAAGTTTTGATCTGGATAATGACATAAAGTTAGCACTAGATTCTTCTAGAAATATGCTTCCATTAAAATGCTAAAAAGTTCAAACGTAACTCATAGAACCGTCTAATGCGGTTTGTCCTTGTCCAAGTTTTTAAGTTGTTGAAAGTAGATAATATATACTATCTTTTTAGTTGGATTAATATTAATATATAAGAGTGAAAAAAATTAACAGAATCGGAAGAAGTTCACTAATTTTTGGAACTAAAGGAAATGAAACCCGAAGGAAGACTGGATATTACTTAATATTATATGACTACAGGGCATATTAGTAAAGCAAAGGTATGGGATCTTAGATCAAATGCATCAAACAGGGTTTATGAAACTGCAAAAAAAAAGCATTACATAAATTAATTTCCCATATTTTCAATTTCAACGAAAGTATCGATCCATGTAAAGAGCGGAAGTTTGTTTGCTCTTTAAAAATAAAGGTTTAATTATAAAATGTTCTCATCAGTATTCTCATGATATACCATAATAAAATGATCTCTTTGCTCTTACTCGTAGTAAAACAAATTTTGTAGCACAAGAATATTTCTTGATTAAATTAAAGTAATAGAAATATCGAGAAAGAAATACTTCAAAAACAACTTGTAAATGTTACGTCACATTGTAACCACCATATATCCTGATAATAATTTATAATCGTATCACGTAAATATTCTTCTTTTCAAGAATAAATGTTACTTACTTCAAACAGTTTTCTGTTTAATAATGCGTAGGAGGTTTTTATATTATCCCAATGCTCGAAAGAGAATGTCTGTTTCACTTTGTGTATAATTTAATTAAGTAATAAGTTATCAATTTCAATGAGAGACTATCAATTTCTCTCTTTGACGAAACTTCGTTAGTTAATGCTAATATTTGCACTTTTGAAGATCTTTGTTGCCCATTTTTCGTTAAATTGTATTATTTTAATGCTTTCACCTAAGCAAGAGATTCTTCCATGATTTGTACTATTTACAGTAGGATTATGTGTGGTAGCTGATGTCGAACTCATTAGCCTAATGAATTTTGAATTTAAAATAGTATTTGTGTAAAAAAAACTTAATAAAATGAAGATTCATCATTCATCTCTATAAAACTTGTACTTTAAACTTTCTTGTTTTCATTCAGTCATTATTAAGTTTTGGAGAGGCTTTCAAAAAAAGTTTTAAGTTTCCAAGCAAGCCGAATGATACACATATTGTTTTCTCACAGAAAATATCTTGATTTTTTCAACTGCGCTAACTGCAGGGAATGATGTTATCTTAGGCACTGCACTAACTGCTGAAATAACGAAAGCATGTTTTGCGAAACTGGAAAAGGCGGATTTTTCTTAAGCCTGCTTCCATAGATAATGAAGTGTTCCAGCACTTGACGTAAGTTTTATTCGAAAAGTATATTTCTTCAAGATTTAACAATTTTGCGCATGTTGCACCATTCGAGATGACACCTTCTGATTTAGCCTCACTTACGATTTTGTAATCATCCTAAATTGAGAGTGGAAAGTTTTAAATTTACAGAGAAGACTGTACAAACAGGAAAATACATGCTTATATTATAAATATCCTACTTATATCCATATATTAAGTACTTTCTGTGAATTGTGAGATGCCATCCAATACAAAGGCAATCAAACTTTCAAGTTCCACGGCTTACCTTCAGAATAAATGCTTTAGGGTTAGTAGCAAGGGAAAAGCAAAACTCGAAAGACTGAAAGCGGTTTATAATCCCACTCGAAAATTAATCAAATCTTACATTTTTTAACTTCGACCTGTCTGTGTTTATAATTGGGTCTTGAGACGAAACAAGTTTTTATTTGTGTTTAGCCGTTCAGCGTTAGATTGAAAGCGCTGGACAATACTCTATTGTATTGTGTTCACTCAAAAAGTCAGAGATTTTTTTGTGTGTATCCACAGGAGAATTTAAAAGTCATTGTTATGTTGGATTTTGAAGAGCTTCCTACTGAATCACATGAACTTATGGAAGCAGGCCAGCAGAATTTAATTGGAAACTTGGACAAGTGAATTTTTTCCCTTACCACCAGTCCTTCATTTGTTAGTAAGCCACCGTCACCAGTCTAAAATACCTTTTAAGGTTCCATTTGTTGCACTACTTACCATTTATTAATCGACGTTACAGCAACAAGACGTGTGATAGACAAAATGTTTTCCCACTCTGCACAGCTAGTCAAGTGACGTAAGACGAGCGACAGGGTCATTTTCTCTGTTGAGATAATCTACGTATTTACATTATATACATATTTATTATTTTA
>JAHZMX010001270.1:0-15502 GCA_027743895.1 Seira musarum | reverse complement strand
CTTGTATATGCGGTTAGGGGGGGCACTCGGGGCCCTTCCCTTGTTAGAATTTATGGATTCGATTCGACGTTTTAAAAATAAATATATAAAGTTAACAATAGGAATAATAAATAAAAAATAAATAAGTATATATTTTATGGTGAATTTGATCTAGCAAGGCTAGCAAATGACTGTATTGAATAAAATTTCGGTGGAGCCTAATTTATAAATAATTATTAACTTAAAAAGTTTTGTAAGTACTGAAAAACAAAAAAGCAGGTGTGAATATTTTGCTGCCGCTGCCTACTTACTTAGGAGAATCACTCTTTTGCGTATACAAGAAGTACGAGTTAAACAGATTTATGTATCAGTATAGCGCAAAGTGACAGGAGTAAAAGTAAAAATATGTGTCACACATAAAATATGCATGCAGCTGAGCGCCTTCCAAGAACGTCTCGGGTTTTTACATGTGAAAAGACAGTTAAAATATGAGTGACATCAGAAGGCTTTACTCTCCCAGTGGCTCTTTCGTAATTTGTCCTTGCACAATAAATAAAATGTCACTTGAAAGGTTTCCCGTCTTAAATAAATACCTAGACTTGCTGGAGTCACAGAAGCGCTTGCCTAATAAAATAAAGGTGTTCTTATCTGGTAAGCTATTACACTATACCAGCATATCAAACGTAGAAAGCTATCTCTCATAATTCCGTTTGTCAATTTTAGGGCGAGATTCAGATTCGATAGAACTAAATTGCATTATGTATTTCATTCTATTATCCGCTGGTTTCTTCTACGAATGGTAATGATTTTAGCATTATATTAAACTAGAAAGTATTGGAACTTTTGTTTGGAAGAAACTTGTTTAGGCAATTTTATGCGCATGTAATAATTTAACAAATGAGACTATGAGAATAGTGGGAAAGTCAAAAACGGTTATTTGTTTAGAGTTTAGATGCGGGCGAGATCTTGGAGAGCATAAAAAAGGGCAATGGCGGATCTTTGCAATTGCTGAGTGTTCTAAAATACATAGTTCCTTCTTTATTCATTTTTAGTAATGATTTAAAGAATGGATTTAAAACTTGGTTGTTGTTGGCTTGGCTAATAAAATCAGGGCTAAGTAGATATGGCCTCTGGATTTTTCAGTGAAAAAAAATATGCATAGAATTCGTTTAAAAATGGAGTTGAAATCGATTAACCCGATCTGGAAAAGTTGTTATACAGATACATTATGTTTTGATGATTCATAGAAGGATTTAATTCGTGTTTTATTCAGTGTAGGTACAAAGTAAAACAGCATTGTTTTGCTTAGTTCAGTTGTTTTGTCAATACTAACATAGCACCCACGAAAGTGGTTAATAGGCTCTAAAGGGCACAGGAAAAGAATAGAAAAGCTTACAAAAATAACTTCTGTTCTCATACTCCCAACAAATGCATTATCCTATTCTAGAAGGTATATTAGATATAGTTTGGTCATTCGAATAAGACGAGTAAATAAACTCATCCGCATGCAAAGAAATCGTCCCAATTTTTCCCCTTTGTGAAATGATGGCTTTAATCACGACCATGATGCCTAAATCGAGACAGAAGGATTGGGATCATGATTTTGCTGGTTTTAACAATGTGGATTCCCAATTTTCCCCTTTGTGAAATGATGGCTTTAATCACGACCATGATGCCTAAATCGAGACAGAAGGATTGGGATCATGATTTTGCTGGTTTTAACAATGTGGATAAATAACGCTCACGACCATTGCATGAATTTAATGATATGCAAAAACAGTAGGTGTTCATGGCTTGAGAACAAGACGTGTATTGATTTCTAATTGAACAATAATTCAGTCAATGCTAAAAGGAAATGAAAGGAAGAAAGTCGGATTATACTTTTGCAGGTGAATGCAGCCGTATTTTTGCTCATTGAAAAGGGGAAAAGCAATGCAAAATCACTGTTAGTTTATGCACAATGAGTCCATTATTGATAATGACATCCATTTCACGAAGCTAATCGCATCAGATCAGATGAAAATTTTCCTGAGGCATGGAGCCCCACTGCACAAGGTACCTCTAAATAGATTCTCGATAGACATTTGCTTTTCATCGACATTACAGCGAGAGTTTAAAAAACTGCGAATCGCATTTGCATTTAAATCATACAATAGGTAACTTCCTTACAATATCGAAAGAACAATACTTTTTATTATAATTTTTGCTGATATTCAACAGTTGAATTACCAAAAAAAAGTACAAAAGCAGTAGAAATGCATAGTGTAAATTGACTTTGATTTTTACAGAAGCAAGATCAAAGACGATAAAAATAATCACGATTTACTTTCTTTATTGTAGTCCTACAGTCAGGCAGCCCAAAATCACGTCCGCATTTATTTCTCATTTTTAAAAGCAAAAGTTTTATTTGAGGTTTTATCTTCTCTTACCTCTGATCCAGAATGACCCTCTCCCATGGTCGGTGTGTCAGCTTGAGCATCCGCCCAGGACTCACTGACACTCACGTCACTCATATCGTAGTCTGCCATCCTATAAATATTTCAAGTGTAATGTACATAAATGCAATCATGCCTGAATAAAACAGTAAAATTAGTTTTTTTGAATTTATTACCAGAGCTGAACTTTCTTTATTGATAACATATTTTAATATGGTCGTTTTGTTATATCCGTGGCGCATTAAGGTAAAATTCGGCATAAAAAATGACTTTTATATTACTCCAAAATTCGTATTGATTAATCCTTGCACTTTCAAGCACGAAATTTCAATGAACTCTAATCTATTCCACTACTAATAATTGGTCAAACTATTAAAAAAACTCGAATCGTCATACGTCTTTCAAACTCTAACCTCACGTAATAGATTAATATTTTATATACTTTCACGACTTTGGAATTAGGTTTACGATAAATTGCTGTATCAATTGCTGTATTGATAAAACGAAATATGTGCCATTCAAAAACTAACACAAAAACACGGCTCAATTTGAATTTTTATGAAAACTGATTTTGTACTCTTCTAGAAATCAACGGAGTGGGTCAGCGATTGGGTGTAAAGTAGAATGAAAAAAGTGTAGTCAGGATCAGGAAACACCAGAAACAAGCAACGTTTTTACTGCCTCCCATACACACAAGAAATAACAATGCGTTTAACGTCAGCCGCCTACGGGTTAAATTGTTCTACCGTTAAAAATCCGAAATAGAACGATACTAAAAATTCTTTTGTCTTTTTTTTGGGCTATGAAATAAAATAAAGAGAAGGGAAGCGTACGATTTCTTCATCTAGTACTGGTCTACAAATACAAGGAAGACAACCAAAAATATTTATGTTAGCTGAAGTCTCAAGTTGTTTTCTGTAGTTCACAATTACCTAATTTAAATTGACGTGAAAAAAACAACTTATATTTGTTTGCATACATATAAGCTGCAGTCTTTATCGGGTTGAGTCATGTGAATAATTTTTATGCCAATGCATATTACACGAACCTAAGTTTTGCCATCCCGTTTAAAAAAACATTGTAAACAGAACAATCAAAAACTGTTTCAGCTACGAAGGAATATACAATCCGACGTCACTTGAGCATCCTCCCTTTTATCAGCAAAATTACAATAATCATATTTATTAATTATGATGGAAATGAAAGTGCTGTTTTGATGGGTTTTATATTAAACACATCAAAGACTCATTTTTCAAACAACACCTTAGCAGGTAATATGCCTGACTATGACGATATATATCCTTCCTTTAAGAAATATGTACCACCCTTTAAAAAAGTTGACGGAATTCACTGATACACACCTATCGCCATCGCATATAATACCAGAAGACGAAATCGTGAATTACTGAGGAAGTTGGTGGATAAAATATAATGTGCTTTAGAAATTTGACAAACTGATGAACAAAAGAATTACTTGCGTATGTTCATTACCTATTAAGTAATGCTGCTTTACGTGTAGGTATTTGCTGAGCTCATGTTAAATAATATTTTATCTGTAGCATTGCTTGCTTTAATATTAATATTCTTAATGAGGATAAAAATGCTTTACAATATTACAGGTGTTCTCCACAATGCAATATTACGTCGACAGTTTCCCTGAACTCTCATTATTTTCTCAATTAAATGCATGATTTATATAATAACATGTTTTTATTGTTCTGAACTGCCTCTTCCTTTAAACATAATTTCGACTGACAAGACAAGTATGTGAACTTCAGGATTAACATAATGATATAGGTAGTCATATAAATAGTGCAGTCTTTGGTGGTGGTGATGGAAGATTTTTTTAAATGAAATAAAAGAGTGGTGTCTTCTTCCTGCGTAATGCATCAATGATATCAAAGCTTTAAGAGTCTCAATATTCAGAAGCCAAAAGAATCCTTATTTCAATAAAAATCTTTGTTTTTGCATGATATGATCTGGTACTTCCGCTTGGTTATTACTTATTCTTATGTTACTGACTAGTTAATTCTTGAATATGATTAAATTCTATATGAGATGCATCTCAAGATTTTCGTTTTATTGCACGTTTTTGATCAAATCGGCCAATCGCAATGATAATTAAGCAGAAATTATAACCCTGTACAGTATCAGATATGACAAAAATGCGTAATGAAGTGAGATTTGAATGGGAGGATGTGCTTAAAAGAGAAAACTGGCCATTACGCCATGTTTAGTAAGTACCTTTTGTAGCAGATGCAGAGCTTTTGTAATGCCATCCGATTTGTTTTAACTTTCATTTTTCATTAATATCTTGAGTGCTCAAGTACTTTATGTGTTTTTAAAGAGCTTATTATATTTGCCTCTGTTTTGGTAAAAACAAATTTTTGTCATTTTTATTTTGCCAAAATCCATATTTGTGTGGTAAAATTACATCATAAATAATGTCAAAGTTCTGCGATCCATCCTTTAACATTTCTTTTTAAAAAAATCTAAACATATTCAAAGATGACAAACTTCAAGTTGAATGCTTTCTTACCTTTAAAAATGTCGCTGGTTCAGCCCTATTTACACATTTGCAAACATGTGCAGGAATTCACTTTTTGAGAAAGTCAGAGTCAATGGTTAAATGTCCTATTTCACTTAAGCACTGATAAAAGTGATAAACTATATTTCCACAAAATTTCAAATCATGTGAATCTCACAAGTGTCTGTGCATCTCATACCTGCCCCTATGTATGCAGAATGTTTCAAAAATAATATAATTGACAGTTTCTTTGTTGCAATTTATATTTCGAGATGAACAATTATTTCTTCCGTTAATAAAATATTTTATGCTTCTTCATTCAAACCGAGTTCACCATTTAAGAAGTACAATAGCACCACCCGCAGACTTGTTCATTTATTTGAATGATTTTTATTCGTCTTTGATGACTCAACCATCTGCTTATAATGCCCTAAAACGTAGAAATATCAAGGCAATACATATTCTGGAGATTGAAAAACACAAAATACCACGAGAGAGAAACTGGAGCACAGATTTTTTCTCTTTCCGAGAAAGTTTTTATGGCAAGCTGCCTTAGTGTAGTACGTTGACTTTCCCGTCAGGAAGATGCCTTCAGACTGAAGTGAAGAAACTACTGCGCCCGGAACATAGTATAGAAAGTCTTATTGACTTACTGGCGCTAGAATTTTGGACACCAAATCCACTTCTCAGATATGGGTGGTTTCGCAAACAAGATTCGACCCATATAAGTAAGCAAATGCTTGCCATGCCAAACGTGAGACAATGAACATGCAGCTGGGAAATTTCTTTCTCCTGAAGTATGCACACCGAAAGAAAAGTGGTAGAAAAACAAGCTTTACAAGACTTTGCTGGACAAATATAAAAGGCAATAGTTGTAGAAACATGAGAACACTGAGTAAAAGGAGCGTAGAATAAGAAAAAAAATTATTCCACAACTTACTACTTCCTCCTCCATATGTGAGCTGAGCTTGTACTACTGATCGATAGGAAATAGAGTGCGGAACGGAATGGGCCGAATGTTAGGGAGGGATCTATATGGAAGCACGCGGAGTTACAATCAAAGTATATGGGTGGTTTCGCAAACAAGATTCGACCCATATAAGTAAGCAAATGCTTGCCATGCCAAACGTGAGACAATGAACATGCAGCTGGGAAATTTCTTTCTCTTGAAGTATGCACACTGAAAGAAAAGTGGTAGAAAAACAAGCTTTACAAGACTTTGCTGGATAATTTTAAAAGGCAAAAGTTGTAGAAACACGAGAACGCTGAGTAAAAGGAGCGTAGAATAAGAAAAAAAATTATTCTACAACTTACTACTTCCTCCTCCATATGTGAGTTGAGCTAGTACTACTGATCGATAGGAAATAGAATGCGGAACGGAATGGGCCGAATGTTAGGGAGGGATCTATATGGAAGCACGCGGAGTTACAATCAAAGTGCATACTTATCAGAAAGAAATGAAATCACCGTAAGAATCGCATACCGGAACCCTGTTTAAAATTAGGTACATATTCAGTTTAATTTAAATCCTTGAAGAAATTTTCATTATATCATCATGATTGTTTTCTCCTCCCAAAATTAAGGGACTACAGGTATAGGGCTAGTGTTGATGGTTGAACCTCACCTTGGCACAATTCAATTCAAGCGTGTCATTAGTCATCACCATTGATTAGGAAACAGGTTTTCCAATAAAGTCTGTGGATGGTTCTCTGCTGGTGTGAACAGATTCCATTTCACTAGAAGCAAGATGTCACTCGGAAGGGACTCTGAAACAAGTGCGTTGATGTACGTCAAATCCTTATGCTTCTCGCTTTCATTTTATTTCACGTTGCCTTCCTGTCCGTCCACACAACAGGAAGAAGGCCGCTAACACTTTTCCTTTTGTTACGCAAACAAAAAGGCAGTCAAATTAGGTGAACCATTTGAATGCAAGTGGTTCTATTTAAGGTTATAAAGGGAAAATAGCTTTTGGTTGGTCAAGTCAAGTCTCGCCTTTGTGACAAACGGATGGCATGGGTCGATTGCATTATATAAAGGGATTACGGCTGATCGTTTTAATTAATATGAGTTACTCTAAACTGTGCTTGCTTTAATACGTAAGCAAAACCAAGGGCAATGACACATTTTCCCTTACAGGACTGAGTCCGAGAGGAACAAAACGGATGTTACACCTTCATCTCTCGAGTAATTGGGTCTACCTGTGAGATTCAAGGGCATTTTAAATGCATGTGATCTAGAGATGAACTAATAGTCAAAATGAAACACTTGACCCATGACTCTCACGGCATGTAATAAGTTGTATATATGTACATAAAATAATTTGAAATACGAACGAAGAAGAATTTTTTTATTGATTTGCGTGTAAAACGCACATAACTCAGCGCAAAGGATAACTTCAACAAATTCAAAAACTGTTGACAATAAACAATCGTAAATGTCAGAGGTGTTCAACGTCGTCTTCTTCCGAACTCGACAGTTCCCTTTCTTTATCCATGCCCATAAGCTCCTCTTGCCTTTTAATGTACGCCCGTAACGATTGTTCTTGTGAATTATCTTCTCCCCGTAAATCTCCCTTTGGAGTAAAGAATGAACGTACGAAAAAGGAATAGACAAGGCTTTTGTAGATTCTAAACAGCATCACTGGCAGCATTAAGAACAGGGTCAGGAATTCTACGCCTCTAATGCCTGGACCAAGACCATACTGAACGATACACAATCGCTGACTCCTCATAGCAATGCATATCCAAATCTTGGTCCAAATCAGGGCCAGTTCTGATATCCATAAAAACATTAAGAATATCTTAGTTGCTTGCTTGAGAAACTATTAAAAAATGAAAATTTATACTTCAGTTTAATCTAGTCCATAGCCAACACTTACGATTAGAAATGGTAACTTACGAAAGCCGTTGCTAAAATTAAAATCGATGAGTCTATAAGCATACTAATTCCTTCCGAAATGTAGCTTACATAAAGAATATCATCTAAATTATAAAAAAAATAAATAAGCCGGAGAACTTTGATTTCCTCCACAAGGAAAATTCAAATGTAGTTCTCACAAAAAAGCTCCCTCGTTATATTTAGTTTGTGACCAAAGAGGTTCTCTACGTAATAATCAGTCCCACATCCTTCTTCCACGTCTTGTAGGAATTTTGAATTTAAGTAAGCTATTTTACTGTACCTAACCGACTCTGCCCCAATATCGATAACTGCTCCGTGGAAAATTGGGGGTCCCAACTCTGTTGTCGTTTCATGGAATGACTCTACTTTATACACATAATTTTTCCGAGGTGGGAGCCTGCCAATGTTTTTGTAGTAATTCGGGTCATTTTTATGCATAGACGGTGGAACCACAGCACCCTGCCCAATAAAGGTCGTATTTGCTGACGCTATTCTCTCCGAAAATGGGCCAAATTGATGAAAATATAACCAAAGACAAATTGACCCGATGCTCACAAACTGCAAATAAATAAATATATGATTTCGTAAGTTGATTCTGTGCAAATATGCGTGAAATAAAATACTGCTTGGTTTATGAAAGGAATTTCTAGTGACCTGGATTTGCATACCAAGTCAATGATTGACAGGAATTGTAAAGTGGTCAGGAGGGGGATGTTCCAGCATAGAGGAAAATACGGACACACTTTATTAGTGCATTTTGAACAACATCTACAACATTTCGAACAACATCCTTCCTCCCCATCTTCTTTTTTCCTGCAGCAACATTGACAACATTTACATTTCTTCTTGGTGGCTGGATCCGGCGCTGACTCTGTTACTACTGGAGTGGTGACAACAGGTTCAGGCGGTGCTGTTGCTTTCTCCTTTGAAACAGAATGTTTCTGTCGAGTTTCTTTTTTATTAGCTTTTTTTAGTCGACTTCTTGTGGTAGCAGTGGATTTAGTTGAAGGTGCTTGTCCTTTTCCGCGAGGTTGCTTATGGGCAGTTCTATGGGGCTTCATATAACCTTTCGGGTTAATTCGATTTCTTAATCCGAAGGAAGTCCAATCCAAAACCATTTGGCTCACTATCTTCAAAAGCGCTTGATATGTACATAGTAAGTCGCTGGAATAGTGTAGTCTTGATCCTAGGTCAGTTGCCAGATTCAGCATTGTTTATGGGATGATGATGGCATTTGCAACAGGATTAGCAGCTCAAACCATGACAATTAATACGATACTACGATCATCAAAGTGTATGTATGTGTAGGAAGGTATATGAATTGTTTTAGTAAAAAATTCAACCGCCATCAAGTGGTTATGAGAACCGTTTTCATATTCATCTAGCAAGCTATGCTGTGATATTGAAATGAAGTGGATTATGCATGAAATCAAAAAGTTCAACTATACATGTGTGCTAATCTGCTATTATATTGTTTTATGTCATAAAATAGGTTTTACATATAATTGTATACACGTTGCAAGTTTGCAAGGTCGTGATTGAATGTAGGGTGTGGTTTCGTTGAGTATTCCTTAATCTGAAGCATATTTGTGTCTGGAGTTGTATTTCTGGAGAATTGTTTGCATTCACTACATTTTTTTTATATTGTCTACTAGCTAGCCAAAAACTAAGACAATCAAAAGAAAAAACCTCAAAAAGATATTTCTGAAAAGAAATGAACGTGTGAATCATGCCATAATGTTTTTGATAATAATGATGATTTTATTGACCAAAGTAAATTATGCCAACCGTGATTTACATCCGGCTTGTGGTACTCAAAGAAGTGACAGTCACAGTCTATGATAAACTGATAACTGAACTGTTAATTGAAGATATAATCTTTATACATGTATTAGGCTAATGTTTATGCTAGTGTCAGTCATCTAATCGAATGAAACACAAAAGTGTTCTCATTTGATGAGTGCAATTTTAATCGCGTAAACGGACGTTTATTCAAAAAGCCGCTCTCATACTGAACCTGGAAAATTTTAATACAGGCTAATTCAATTCAACTGCTCAATTATAGCATTTTTTGTATTCTCTGGATTCTAGATGTAAATGAGTCAGACAACGACTCTTACTCTTATATAGGTATTAAGTACTTTATCTACACTTCTATCTTAAGCACATTTATTTCAGATGAATAAAAAGGTTGCTTACTGTGCTTAATCTACTTTTCTATTAGTCATTCATTCAGATCATTTGATTTTTGCTTAAATTCTTATCAATTCCAACATTCTTTGTGGCTTTAGTTGACTATTGACTAGTATATGTTAATTGTACTGTAACTGGCAGTGACTCTTTTATAACAAAGACTCATGAGCATTATTTCGCTCACAGCACGTGAAGAACGAAAAACATCAAAAGCATAAGTGGTTGTGGAAGAAGAAAATAATTAGGGCTGTAACTAATTTTCTTAATGCACTTGATGTTTAAAGGGAGCACAAGAATATTTACTTAAAGAAGGTATGCATAATTTTTTTCTTACATGGAATCCTTCAATGCTTTCACTTTTTCGACCTTGGACTACCTGTTGCATGATAGTGCAAAAGGAGTAGTAGTATTGTTGAGCTATTTTAGCACTTGATACAATGAATGCTGCTCTCAATTGTTATCCTGTTGAACTATTTTGTTGGTACCTGTTAACGCACATCTCATATTTTGCATGATAGTAGCATTGCTCACATTTAAAGCCTGCTTATGGTGAGATGGACACACACAAGTACAGGTATTGTAGGAAGACAGATTGTGTATGTAATTTGATATGTGATGCGTCTCTGACCATTTCTTAAAAATCACTAATTTTTTACATCCGTAAGTACATTGAATTCTAGTGAGTGCGTGCTTAAGCATTATGTTAATCATGCTTAAATTAGAAATGAAAGTAAAGTGCAGTGGATAGGATATCCCTGTTAGCTGTGAGAATAGGATAATAATATTGATTTTTTTCTCAGAATATCATTTTCAGAAACGGCCTCCAAAAGGTACCTGTAAAATTCCAGGATAAGAATGTAAAGCCCTTCGTCAGCTTTTTCTACGTTACGTTTTTCTAAGGTATTTCTTCATTTCTCTTGAAATACTGTGAGCAACTCGTGAAATCAAAATCGTACAGGTGGATTTTCGAGCTTATGGGGTAAATTAGTTAGTGTGAAGTTTTATTTCATCGATTGTGACAGCAAAAAACTGGTCTTCATAAGTTTCATCATGACAATCCGACTTTATAGTCTTCAATCATGGAGCTTTTTAGTGATTGCAATTGCAATGTGTACACTCGGCGTATCTCACGATCAATCTATAAGTCCAATGGACATTTCACTGGAGTTTTCTGGAGATGAAAGTCAAGCTAGTAAGCTTTACTGCCTTATATAGTCTTCGATTCTATTTTATAAATTTTTGTGATTTAATAAATTTGTATTACCCCACATTTAATATAGATGTGTTATCCCATGGAAAGGTCGTGGTGTGCTACGTTGGGACTTGGGCATTTTATCGAAAGACGGATGGAAAATATGATATTTCCAACATTGACCCCAAGCTATGCACTCATCTCATTTACGCCTTTGCTGGATTGGATAATACAACTTATGAAATGAAACCTTTGGATCCATGGCTTGATTTGTTTGACAAAGAAAAAGGCGGAGGTTTCGGTGAGTCAAGTACAAGTGGCAATTTATTTACAGCAGTATTCCGATAGACAATATTTAAACAAAAAATATTTTTTTAGATTGGTATAACAAATTCAACCAATTACGACACAGCAATCATCACTTGAAAGTGTTACTTGCTATTGGAGGATGGACCGAAGGGTCAGTGAAATACTCAGACATGGCAATAGATCCACAGAAGCGGAAAAGATTCGTTGATTCAGCTCTTAAATTAATCAAGTAAGAAAAGCTTATAAGATTAGTCATTTATTTTAAACGTTTGAAATGATCCAATATTAAGCAACGTGTGGCAATCATACAACCTTTTTTAAGGGAGTACAGGTCATTAGAATTTCGAATACATAGTTAAAATTCTAAATAATCTTTCAGAAACATATCCAATTTCAACAAAATTGAAGCTTAACCCTTTATTATAATTCAACGTTGCAGGATTTACGTGGTCCTTTTGACAGACACGGTTTGATGTTGACAGCAGCACTCGGTCCTGCAAAATCAACGGCAGAACAAGGATATGAAATTCGAAAGATCACTCGATTGATCTTGACTGGGAATTTCCGGGAAGTCGCGGTGGTCGGCCAGAGGATAAGCAGTCATTCACGCAACTCATACAGGTCATTAGAATTCGAATAGTTAAAATTCTAAATAATTTTTCAGAAACATATCCGATTTCAACAAAATTGAAGTTAAAGCCTTTATTATAATTCAACGTTGCAGGATCTACGTGGTCCTTTTGACAGACACGGTTTGATGTTGACAGCAGCACTCGGTCCTGCAAAATCAACGGCAGAACAAGGATATGAAATTCGAAAGATCACTCGACTTCTTGATCAAATCCATCTAATGTGTTATGACTATCATGGGTCATGGGATAAGATAACTTCTCATAATGCTCCACTCTATGCATCTTACGGGGAAGGAAGTGTTCAATCCTCCATTGATTACTACCTGAAAAATGGTGTACCTCCTAGAAAGCTAGTCATGGGATTACCAACGTATGGAAGAACATTTTTGTTAAATGAGGACGTTGAAGATGGTCCCGCATTGGGGAAACCAGCTGGTGAAGTCGGATTTAGTGGTCCATACACAAATGAAGCCGGATTTTTGGGGTATAATGAGGTAAGCACTTTTAATTATCCCATGATATGAAAATTGAACCTTCAATAAACTAATTGAATTTGTACACAACGTGTAGATTGTGAAAGAACTCTTGTCCAACAGAGGAGACTGGACCACGTTTTGGGATGACAACGCCAAGGTCCCTTTTATGAGACACGGTAATAAATGGCTATCCTTCGACAATCCTGAAAGCATCAAGGAAAAGGTGAGAAAATGGGTGCATATAATGAATGTTACTCCAAAAGACTGAAAATGTCATGAGTTAACGAACCGAATTCATCGTCTTTTCCAGGTGGATTTCTTGCTTCAGAAAAAGCTCAGGGGAGCCATGTTGTGGTCCATTGAAACCGATGATTTCCTTGGAATATCCGGATCAAAATATCCGATTTTGAAGACTGTTAACTACGCCCTTTCGCAAGACGAATCCGCAAACGAAGTTCCAACAGACGAAACGCCAACAGACAAACCTCCTTCGGCGGGTGCTTCAACAATTGGATCATCTATTATTGTTTCCAGCCTTCTTGCAACACTCGTGCTTTTCAGAGTCTGCTCATTTTTGTAAATTAAATTAGGATCGTTTTAAATTTTTACCTTACTTTTGAATCTCATAACAAAACTTAAGAGATACTACAAAATACAGAAGACGTGCAACTTTAGAATTTTCAGAACGAAATAAAAAAAAGTCATCAATAAGTGCTATATATTTTATGTGTAGATAGATATTCTTATTATAAGTTTGAAAACAAATTAATAAATCGTTAGCAAACCTGCTTATATTTTTATTGACTGATGTACAGAAAAATGTATAATCTAGTGTTTCTCTTGTTTCAATTTTTTTCAATCCATCCATGAATTCTGTAAGCATTTTGGTGAACGTGGAATCAGGACATCTATCCTTTTCCTCATTTGATCATTATTAATTCCTAGCTACTTTTGATAGTCGTTGCATCATTAGAATATTAGAGTTACATTACAATGAGTTTATGCAATTCTACTGCTTATACTAAAATAATTATTATGGTCAAGTCAAGTTCAGACAGAGTTCATACTGTACCGAAATCCGAACCAGAAGGCTTTTTAGGCTTGGAGAAATAAACTTTGTTCTTAAGTGACATAGAAAGAGTTTCACTGTGCCCCAAATTTTCGCGGTACGTAAATGCTTTTCAAGCCCTAAATGCATTTTACTGCAGAAAAGAACACGTGCATATATGACATGTTTACAAGATTACAAAAGTTAACAGCACATGGATTTACAGCCCACTGACTCAATATTAATTTTAAATCATCATTTGCCAGCGAACTGGTAACTGACGCATTTCTATTGTGACACCAGAATTATTGATCAGCTCTTTCATTAGTTTGAGTCGGTGGTTAAAAGAAGGGACAACTTTCATATCAAAATGCCGGACAATCAGAGCAATGAAGAGGGTTTAAAGTTACCCAAGACCTGCGAAATTGACCTAGGACAGGTAAAAATTTTAAAACTTTATCACCCCTCTACTGCTACTGCTGACACCATCTCGTAAGTACGACCAGTTTAAGCTACAAGTTAACCTCATTTCATTACAGGTCAAAGCTGCAGTGACTGCCCTCAAAAAATGTGCCGCCAAGAAGAAGAATGACAGTTTATTTATGGACGCTGCGTCCCGAATTTATTTGGACATTCTAGCAGTAAAAACGCCTGCAGGCAAGGATCATTTCTTTAACATTCGATTACCACACGCCCCGTATGAAGAACTTACGGCGTTGGATGTTCTGCTCGTTGTCCCTGATGTTCCTGACAAGGATCCTGATCATGTCGTTGGAGAGGTCAAGGATGTGCTCCTAAATTCGACCCATGCAGATAAAATTCGAGTGAGAGAAGTAATGACTTTTACACAGTTTAGAGATGATTACAAACCGTTTGAGGCTAAACGTGCACTTGTGAAGAGTGTGGATGTCGTCGTGGCAGAAAACAAAATCCGTAAAATGATACCCGGAATTTTAGGACGAGAGTTTTTCAAGCAGAAAAAGTTTCCACTGTTTGTTCCAGGAAGAAAGTTGAAAGAGCATGATCTCGGTGCGCAGATTTGGTTTGCGTTGCATAAAACTGTGCTGAACGTGAGCTTGAAAGGCCGGATATCTACTATCGTGGTAAGAACAGACATATTTCAAAACTAAATCTGTATATATTTTTTTTTAAAAGTTGGGAAAGAATGAATGAGTTTTAATGTAAACTTCCGTTACCGTAGGTTGGCACTGACACTTTAACTGAAAACCAACTTTTGGAAAACACCCACACCATAATTGCCTGGTTGTGTAAGGGATTTCCGGGGAAATGGAAAAATATTGAAAAGCTATCAATGCATACAGGGGACAAATCCGTGCCACACTTGCCAATATTTGTAGCCACAGGTAAGATAAAGAGTATGAACTTGTTAACATAGGAATGCAGTTTTAATGCCATGCTCTACTAAGAAAAGTTTTAAACATTAGCATGTTTTAATAATCTATTGAAGGAGTGAAAAACAGAGTACTGAAACGGCCAAGAACCACTAAGGAGCCCAGGAGTGACATTGCAGCATTAGAAGAAGAAGAGGAGGACGAAGAAATTTCAACGCAGTTAGGCAAACGCATTAAAATTTTGCCTGAAGGAGATATTGTGGTTAAAGAGTCAGTAGTTAAAGACGAGTTAGATGATATTTTGTCGTAGGTAATTATTAGACATATAAAATTGACTAGTTAGTAGTTGGGTAGTCTACTCTTACCCAAAACCCGTTTTTATTTTGTATTCTATTAGCGTTAGAATTTCTTTTGTCATTTCGATCATTACATGATTTCAATCAATATGTACTCGTTCGTCT
>JAHZMX010001269.1:0-23860 GCA_027743895.1 Seira musarum | reverse complement strand
CACTTCCGTGTCTCAATAGGGTTGTATAACCAACCATCGAAGCAAAGTTCCATGCCATGGTATATGGCAGCTCTGGATGCGATGAGATACTTACGTAAAAATTGGCAAACCAAAAAAAATTATTAGCGATGGACGGTTACGATACGAATACTATAGACAAAAAAACTAATATACAAGGCGAGGTCGTTATTTTCACTCACTCACTCCCTCGCACTCGCAATAACGCATGTAAAATCTTCCTGTCCACATAATAAAATATGCTCCAACTGAGAGTCAATACCTACGGACGGAAAAAGAAATGAACAAGTGCACCATGCACGTAGCTATTCAAAACATCATCGTTTTTCCTACTATCCATTTTTATCATTTTTTTCTNGAATACTATAGACAAAAAAACTAATATACAAGGCGAGGTCGTTATTTTCACTCACTCACTCCCTCGCACTCGCAGTAACGCATATAAAATCTTCCTGTCCACATAATAAAATATGCTCCAACTGTGAGTCAATACCTACGGACGGAAAAAGAAATGAACAAGTGCACCATGCACGTAGCTATTCAAAACATCATCGTTTTTCCTACTATCCATTTTTATCATTTTTTTCTCTCTCCTTCTTCTCGAGCAATTTTTCATTTCACCCATATCCCAAGAAAGGATTGAGGTGAACACACCACTGACAGAATAGTGGGAGTATTAAAAGCGAACAACTTATTGGAAGGGATTGAGAGGAGGTTTTCTTTTAGAAGCTCAGGTGCTTTTTATTATTTTCCTATCGCCTGCACACCGCAGCTTTATATCATCATTCTTGTATCATTTTCCTTTTCTCTACAATCGTTCATCCTTCCTCAGCTCAATATTATTTTCTCCAGAGTTATTCAGGTGAGTCGAGCCAAGCTAGGCCAAGCCAAGCCAGTTGTGTTGGTAGTGAATTCAAAGGTGGAATAATGGTATAGCAGTCTTATAAAAAGAAAAATAAACCGAAAATTTTTTTCCTCCACTTCTGTTTTCGAACAGATATTTCTTCCTTATCCTTTCTCCGTGGAGAGCTGACGGTAGATAGGAACGAAGGTAAGTAAAAATGTAGAGCTTTTTCTTTTTCCTCACTATTCGCTCGTTCGTTTCACTCACTCAATTACTTATGTATTCACCGCTCCGTCTCTTCTCTTCTCTCCCTTTCATTTTTTTCCTTCTTAACTTGGCTTTCGCTTTACATTCTCCCTTTCCTTTTTAAAAATTACTTTGTACGTACACTTTTCCTTGTGCCTACTATATTTTCCATCTCTCCTTTTCCCCCTTTTCTCCTGCTGATTTTTTTTCTCTCGTACTGATGGCGATGGCGAGTTGAATGCATGCTACATAACATAATGCAATAATGTATCATTTTGCAAGAAAACAAAAAAAAATCTTCGGTGTTGGTGGTACTACATATTACAGTGGTCGTGGCGGTGAGTACATCTGTTCTTCTCACTCACTTCTTCCTATTTTCTTATTATTATTACTGCCAGAGAAAAGCGAACGATGGCAATAGCAAAAGTATTATTATTGTTATTATGGGCAGATTAAAGTAAAAGTACTTTGCTCATACATCTCACTCTCACTCACTTGCGGGAGAAAAAAAAGTTGCGTACATTATTTCTAGGTAATCGTCCAACTCGTTTAATTTTCTCTCGTCATTTTCCCACTACTGCTACACCCTCGTCCTTTTTTCCCTCTTCGCGAAATGTAAAGCATTTATCAAACGGAAAAGGCTGGTCGGTTCGGTTGTGTTCTATTATGTGTCTGTGTGGGAAAGCATAATATAATGTATTGTTGTTGGAAACCTTATCATATCATTTCTCCAGCTTTTTCAAGAACAATGTAAGATCTGGGGAGTGCATAAAAGGCCTTTTGTATTTTTGCAAGAGTGGAAAAACTGCAACTACTACTTGCTCGTTTACGCTCAGAGCCACAGCTCTTCTTCTTGTTTTCTACTTGCTTGCTTCACATTCACCTAAGAAAAAATAAGGAGAGAAAAAAACAAGCAAAGTAAAACCATATTTAAAAACAAAACTTGTGTAGTCTTAGTCTTGCTCTTACTTATTTGTTCATTGGTCTTGGCCTGGTCTTCTACTTATTTCTTGGCGTAAACCCGACTATGAATATCAGTTTTTCCTTCTCTTCCTTTGTGACTTCCCAAATTCCCAAACGCTGGCTTGCAGGCCATGGCATGGCTAAAAAATAAAGACGAGTGAGCGAGTGAACGAAGGTTTTAAGCCATGCAATGCTTTTAGCTTGGCTCCGTCTTTTACCATTTCTTTTACTCAAGATCTGCAAAAAATGGCATTAAAGCTTTCTAGAGTGTCTTGTGTTTTTTCTCTTGAAAAAAAAATGAACCTTAGCCTTAGTAGCTCTACTACTTTTACTTCGGTCACAATAATAATATCAGCTAGAGAATGGAGAAAAAAGCCTACGGAAAATGGAGACGGGATCATGCTCGACAATGGAGTAAAAGCTTAGCCTAAAAAGAAAATATAATTCGGCTCTGGTGGTTCTCTTCAGGCTCCTTCCTTCTCACACTTTTCTTCGTCTTCTTCTTCGTGCTCCCCTAATTCCTGTCTCTCATTATTATTATTACTGGAAAAAGTAAGTAGACAAAAATCAGAAGAGATTATCTGCTTTCTAAAAAAACTTGTTTTCTTTTACCCACTCCGTAATACAAATGGCAGTGGTAGTGATGGTAGTACTACCGAGAAAATGTACTAAGAAAATTACACTGTCGCGTAGTTGTAGTAGTAGAAAACTTACTCGTGTAGTGCTCTGAGTGTGTGAGAAAGCGAGTGTGCTTTCACTTAAACGTGTGAGTAAAAACAAACTCTGATGATAATGGGACCTAAACTTGCCTAACACTTTTTTTAGAAAAAAAAACTTTCCCGATTTCGGAAAACGAGGAAAGTAGTGGAAGGCAATTGAGTTCAGTCAGGTTGTCCTAATGCAAGTTTCTATGTACATACTTACAAGTTGACGTTGACACAGTAGAATAAAATGTAGCTTTTCTACATTTTTTATAGTTTGTTATTTGTTGTGTTTTCTTCTTTTCGTGTCGTACTCCCCTAAAATACGTAGGTAGCTACATTTGTCCCGTGTATTAATATAAAAGGCGAGCGACCCAAGACGGAAAATGTGTTATTCATTTTTGTAGAATCAGCGATACGTACGAATGAAGTCCGCCGCCCGTGTTTTCATTTGAGCCTTCAAGTAGATCCGACGAGAATGAAAAAGAAAGTAAGTAAATAGGACTTTTTGTCTGGCCATGGCTCATAACAGGAAATCGTTATTATATGTCCACTTACTTTATTTCCGAAGGAAGAGAGGGAAACTACTACTGAAAGCCAAAACAATTTACAGTTTCTTTTTAAAATTTTAGTAAATCTTTTTAAATTCCTTAAATGATCAACGTAGAATTTAGATAAATTGTTGGAATATACATAGATTACAGGGGCATTTAAGATTCGTGCATGATTAGTATGTGAAGTACAGTTTTATTCATAAAACTTTGAACGCTTGTCACACTTTTTCTGGTGAATGCTATTCATTTATTCATAAAATATAGTTTGCTATTCTATTGTAGTTAAAGTATAACGAGATTTCTTTTATTCGTTTTGCTAGGACCTAACGGTAATGGATGGGAGGAAATAGTGTGTGGGTTTGGTTGTTGGAGAAAATGAGAAATAATCGCCAAGTTTTCCCATTACCATCATCATCGTTTCTCCTTCTTACAGTTATCACCACACCCATCGTGGCAAGGTGGCGATTTGCATCATGCAGCCATGCATTCTCTTGATGAGCTGACATGAACTTTCCTGGAATTTTTTAGTGAAGCTATGTTGCATTAATAATTAATTGATTGCAAAGAAACTAAAAGAAATTGGTTTCGTAATTCGTGTCGTGTTAAGAAAATGGTGTCGTGAGTGAGTCCGTCAGTTGACGACGATGATGACTTGTGATGATTGCAATTGTGTGAGCGACGACGGAGTGTGTGGAATGAACAATGACAACGACGAGGGTTTGTTCAACGCTGGGCGGTTGATGGGCATTATCGTTACAAAACATCTACATGTGATGGAGCCTAATCACTTGTCTCTTCTCCTTCTGTGAATATACAGATGAAAATATTTTTTTACGTTTAGCTGGGAAGATAATATACGTAGTTCTGCGTTACTAATAAATTAATGATGGAAAAGTGTTCAAATCAAAAGCCGTCAGATTTTATACGAAGACTTGACTGAGCTGAGGCAGCTTTAGTGGAAACATGTGGGCGGTTGATGGGCATTATCGTTACAAAACATCTACATGTGATGGAGCCTAATCACTTGTCTCTTCTCCTTCTGTGAATTTACAGATGAAAATATTTTTTTACATTTAGCTGGGAAGATAATATACGTAGTTCTGCGATACTAATAAATTAATGATGGAAAAGTGTTCAAATCAAAAGCCGTCAGATTTTATACGAAGACTTGACTGAGCTGAGGCAGCTTTAGTGGAAACATGTCGGCAGTTTTGAAGAAGGGTGCTCCCTCGAGGAGCTATCCTAGCAGACAGAGGAAGCTAGGTATCCTATTTTTTAGATCTTACTTACTTCAACTTTCTTTTTACAACGTTTCTGAATATTTTATTCGACTTTTTTAAAGGCCCTGCTCCGTTTGCGTCATTCGAAGACCTTAGCGATGAGATGGAAAGTCCGGGCGGTGCAGAAGAAGGGAGTAAGTGACTGATAGTTTATCTAATTATATAATTGTTGGCAGCCATCTAAATTAAAAGTTGTGGATACATTTAGTTTCTAAAAATAAAATTTGTGTACAGATAAAGTTGATGTTATGCCGGAAATTAAGGAAGATCGAATGAATGAGCGTGCAGCAGGTGCCGCTGGAGGTTACCAGTCGCCTATACAATCATATCCTGGTTGTGGCGGTGGAGAGGAGGAGACACCTGTGGCTGTCCGATCACACCGGAATGTGACTGCCACATCATCTTCAAGCACCGTTACGTTTGCTGCTTCTCAATCCGCACCGACCTCCGGCCCTACGTCTGGTCTTCAAACACCGTCAACGCCTCGGATTGATATATCATGCGCTAGTAGTAGTACTCCACCTAGTGATGAGAGTTCAGAAAAGGAGCTTTTTCAAGGGGGACTTGGTTTCGCTTTTCACGAAGAAGCCGTGGAAGACTTGAGGTCAAGCACGGAGGAACTTGATTTGGAAGAGGAAGAAATCAGTTCGGAGGAAGAAAGGAGAAGAAAACGTTTAGAGGAGCAGGAAATGAGGGAGCAAGACATTTATCGAAGATCATCCCACCCCGCAAATATTTTTACAAGAAAGTCATCATGTCCTGCGGCACCTCCCCCTCCAGTGGACGATCAGCAAAGGAAACCTTCAGCTCATAGTCTATTTTTAGAAGGACTTTTAAATAGACCTTGCAGGCATGCTTCTTTTGGACATGGAGATTATATACGCTCTGGTGCTGTATCATCCTTATCAACACATTCTGCGGGTGCGTCAGTGTTTTTTTTTCTAAACCGCAGAGACACTATTCATCAGGAAATGTGGTTTTCCCGTTTTTCCTGAAACGCAAATGAACCCATGAGACAGTCTGAGTATATATTTCATTTCAATAAAAATTGTTTAATTTCCATTTAAATAGGTTCTGGCATGCGCTCACGTTCCCCATCGCCTCATAAGATGCTATTCGAAACAAGTTTCTGCGGTAATAAGCCCATCCCAACAAAAAGCATGGACGTGGAATCACCCCCAAAGGATAAAGACAATGCTGCTGTTGCCCCCATCCCTGGCCCATCGCCCAAACTGTTCTCCCACGGTGGCAGTTTTCATTCTTATTCTACGCCACAGTCTGCACATGTATCAGCAGTAGCAACGCCAACAACTTCAGCTCGTTTTGGAATAAGTGACGATAGTAGGAGCTTGAAGAGTCCCAAAAAGATGGTTATTACACCGAGTTGGGAGCAAGTTTCAGAGCAGTCAGAGTTAGAGCAAGTTTGTAGTCAAGTCGTCGGACCAAAAGACATTGATTCCGTTTCTAGAACGAAAACACCTCTTAGTCCTCAGCCTAGCTCATTAGGATTCGATAGTAGACGTAAGCACATAATGAGTCATCATTTATGAGTACCTATTCTTCTTGTAATTAATGAAGTTGTGTGCACAGTTCTTTTAAGTAAATTTCTTTGTTTATTTTATACAGGACCTTCAACAGGTCGGCGTTCAGTTTCACCGCATAAGATGTTACTGGAAACGTCCTTTTGTGGTAATAAGCCTATTCCGACTCGTAGTATGGAGGCGGAATCCCCACCAAAAGATCTTCCGGATTTGAGTTCCCTTCTTGCGGAATGTAGTAGACTCGCAGGAACAAATGCTAGTAGTAGTAATAGTCAAGTGAATGCACATTGCCACAAGACAGTGACAGCCCAGGTACATCGTCATTCAACTCCTGGGGATAGAAGTAGTATTATAAGTAAAGACGATGATCAATTCCAAACGCCGGTACAAAGAAAGAGTGATGCAGGTCAATACCCTTTGGGTGGAGGAGGTGATTTAAACGCTGTGCCATATCTCCCTGGTTCTCCAGAGTCGCCGAAATCGTCAGATTTGTGGCAACCAATTAGTCCACGCATGGAGCTTCGTTCGCCAGCTTTCTCACCTTCATCCACCTCGTCCCAACAGCCACCTCAATCACCACGAAGCGACTCGGTGCGAGATAAACGTGAAGACGCAGGTTCATTTACCCCGACGTCATCAACACCTCAGGGACATAAACCGGAGGAGGGACCTTCTTCGTCTTCTGCGAATAAGCTTAAAGAGAATTCTCATCCTCCTACAACTTCCTCAAATTCTACCTCTTCCGCCGTCGTCGCGGCCACGACCAAGCAGTACAATCAAGATCAGTTCAATGACCCTGGTAGTTCCGCCACAAAAGAGATTGCTCGAAGCAGTAGTATCAAAACTGGACCTAGTGGAGGCGCTGGAAAATCGGTTGGATTTCAGTCTGAGAAAAGTGAAAGTAGCAGAGATCATGATGATGACGATGGCGAGATAACAACTGAGATGAAAATCAGTGAGGATCCTACAGTAACAGTAGAAGACTGTGCCAATCGAGTCAAAGGGGCTATTTTTTCAATCCGACTCTTTTGACGAGGAGGGTGACTTGCCGTATGTGCCAACAACCCTTCCACAAGAGAAATCAACAGGCGTTTCCATAATCCCCGTCAGTGAACGGAAAAAGATGGCCCTAATGCTGACCACAACACCTGTTCAAAGACCGAAGGTAAACAGACCAGCAGCACCGGCTTCCTTTAACCGACTATATCGAATATTCAAAAAATTCACTGCCAAAAACGCGAAAGGATTCTGGTGCTGGTGCCGGGGATGATACGACAGGCGAGGATGGAGGAGAGGGGATTACAAAAATGAAAATAAACTTGCCCCGAGAAGACTCGTTAGGTAAATCGGGAGGTCATCGGAAGAGCCTGCCAACTACAACCTGGACTGATTTTGCGCACATGGGACTTCGAAGTCCCAGGGAAATAAGGAGAAAAATGAAGGAGGAGAATGGTGCTGTAGATGACATTAGCTCATATCATAGGTATTGTCATGCAAAAGAATACTCAAACCTTAGCCCAAGTTCCGAATTTAATATGGTCGATAATATTTCGCTAGTAAACTTAGAAACTTGAATTTTCAGTGACTCTTCATCGACCAATGATATCCCTGGCGTGGTAGACGGTGCTCCTGAGGAGGAAACTGAGTCGTTACTCAAGCTCCCAAAAGTACCATTTGCCATGGACTTGGATGTTCATAGCAATAGAAGTAGTGTGATTTCTCAGGTGAGACATAATTATTATTCATTTATACGGCATTTACGTAATACGTGAACTGAACGCTGAACCAGACTTTCTTTTTATCTTCCTCACCTGCAGGATGAAGTTCAAAAGTCTCCTTCCGAATGCTCTGCCTTGCTTGGTAGTCCGGATAATGAGCCAGACTCAAGTTCGAAGAAATCCGACAGTCATGATCTAACTTAGTCTATACAATTTAAATACAGAAGAATCACTACAATTTTCAGAGTAATAATAAAGTATCATTATTATTAATTCGGCGCGATCATCAAATTACCTATTAAATCTTTTGCAATCTCAAAAGTGAATTTGATGAAAAACCGACTTGTGAAGCAAGTAAAAGTTATATCGACAAAGCAGTAGTAGTATCGTTCTATAAAGTACGCAAAAAAATATACCTTTTAAATTACTGTACTTATAACGAGAAATGGTGTTACATTATCATTGCATACTACAAAAACATATTACAATTGTCGTCGTTTGCAAATCAAAAATTAATAATAAATTCAAAAGCCATAAAATACATAAAATGTTCGTATCACTCAAAATACTTGAACACATTTTATTGTGAATTGACAATGAGTAATGAGTAGTTTCTAAATTAGGATTACATACATACATAATGATTAATGCAAAAAAAGCTCGTGAAAGACTAATTGTTTATTCTTTATTGTTTATTCTTTATTCTTTATTGTGAAATTTAGTGATAAGCTTTTGGCATTATGTGGTTGGTAATGTGTCATGTGATTCTGCGTGCATTTTAAATTTTTACATCATCGTCATTTCAGGCAACAAAACAAAAAAAAACTATTCAAAAGCCAAACAATATTATATCATCCATTCTATTCCAAAGGATACATTTTTTTATTTCACATTTGTATACACTGTTCCATAATACTCTTCCTTTTAGTCATATGACATGATCCAAATTCCAACTTTTGGAGTATTTTAAGCTTACAAAAAACGCTCTTCAAAAACATTTCACCATATATACCCTTTTAAACATTTCTCTTCATCAAAATCACCTAAAAATACAGACTTTATTCATTTCATACAAAACTGGATACATAGAAACTTGTTTAACAGGCAGGAAACAAGAAATCAGCATTTTCTAAGCAAAAAATATGAATGCATTTTTCTAAAAAAAAAATTTACCAAAAGATGTTTAGCTGAAAAAATGGGTAAACTTCTCAACATTTTAATATTGTGTGAGCGCAGTTGAAATAAAATGGAAACAAATATTACTCTGATGAATGGATATAATTTTCAACCACTTCTTTTATTTTGTTTTCTTAATGGCCCTGCATACATAGCTTATGTATTATGTATATGAATGGAGTCAAAAGTCTTTGTTTACGTTTCTCATTTCCTTTCATCCCATTCAGCCAGTTTGAAGCAATCATGCTTTTATAAGGATTACTAAAAGTACAGAAGAAGGTCTAAATAGAGTGCCTTGAAGGAATAAAAGAAAATTGTATTGAACAGTACGATGGCGAAATCCTTTTATTTATTTTTCCCCATTTGAAAGGAAAGAAAAAAATCCTTGAATGTGAGAGAGAGTATAGCTGCACCTTCTTCAAGCTTATCTCCCATGCTCCAATTCAGTCAGTGTAGAAAGGAAAAAAATAGAGAACATGAGAAAGTAACACACAACCACACTTTCAGTTTCTGCTCTTTTCTCCGCCAGAAAGGAAATGGGAAAGAGCCGTGCTTCTTTTTAAAAGCGAGGAAACAAATATAGAATTTCTATTATTTACCAAGATGCTTATATGATTACATTATATGACCATATGCATGTTTTATCACATGAATATAGTTATCATAAATGAGCGGATGATGGCATCGATTTTTTCTGTCTTTTAACTTCATGCCATTTTCCCGTCCATCTCACAATAAGAACTAAGCATTTGGGCTTTCGGTAAATATTAAGAGGTTTTACTACGGCTCCCTCCGTTTTCTCTTTACCCAGAAAGAAGTTCTTTGTAGTAAAATGTCTCGTTTTCATCGCAAGAATTTCTTCTCGTTATACGGGCAAACCAAAAAACCCCGAAACATGTCTACATCACATACATACTGCACGTAAGTACCGAATAAGGGGAAGGGTTGAGAATCCAAAAAGCTTTCCCTTTCACGTGAGATACGAAAAGGAGTGTAAATCTCTTTATTTGCACAACACATGCAGTATAAGGATACTATCCCATCAACATTAAAGTGAGAGGAAATCTACTTTACCTACAACAGTGCAGCTTTTTTAGTGAACCCAAACTCGAACTCATGTTATTCCCTTTCTCCTCCTGTCATGCGACTAAAGACTTAGACCAGAGGACGATTGTGATTGTGAGTGTACTGCTTGAGAAACGGAAAAGTTTATGGGGGAAAAGGTGACTCACACTTTCCCATTCATCCTGTGCGGTTGATATGACGGTGGGCTTGTTCGGTATATGGTATGCCCATTCTGTAGGCACACAGCTTAATTTTCTTCTCTACTTTTTCCAGAAACAAGCCAGACAACTCTTTGGGAAAAAACTGGGATGGGAATTCGACTGCATGAAAAGAGTGGAAATGATAAGGTCTTCAGTAGAAGCATCTTTTATGCAAGTGGCATGGCATGCTTTTGTTCTCGTCTGCTTCAACTTTTCTTGTCTTATTCTCTTAGAATTGGAACGAGGAACAGGAACATCAAACAAGATCGACAAGGAAAACAACCGAACGAACTTAAAAAATATATAACTAACATGTACATTAACTTATGTTCTTTATTTACAGTTTCATGGCAAAATATATTAGCAGTTTTATGCTTGTTGGAATGGAAAGCTAAAAATGTGAGGGAAGACACGAATCTCTGGAGAATACTAAAGGAATTGATTGAACGACCCAAGTCTAGTGGTCGATCTACAATGCAATTTGTAAAATAGAATGGGAGTCACTACTACAAAAAGTAGCACTTCTCACACGGTTTATATTGAATGTAAAAGAAAAAGTGTAGGTCATTTTGAAAAGTAAAACCTTCAATTTTCCCGTTTCATTTTCTTTCTTTTTTTCACTTGAAATAATAGACGGACATTGGACATGTGCATGTACCGGACTTTCCCAATTTCCCACAGTAGGCGTAATGATGATGATGATGCCAATGAAATGAAGGAATCATGGAAATGTTTGTGATGTGTTGGTGAAAAAGTGGGTAACAAATGTACTTACATTGCTAATATTTTTTCTCCTAGACAAGAAACTAGAACTCTTGAGCCTTTTTTGCGAATAGTTCAGATGGTGTGGTAGATACTTAAGGCTATATACGTTCACTCACACCTTATATGCACTGCACACCGCACGCCAATCCAACGGCATGTCCTATACGATATTTTTTTCTTGCTATTCCACAGAAATGGAATAAAAAATGGCTCCGACTTCTAAAAAGGTTTTGCCAAAAGCAACGTATTTGCCCAATATTGGTTGCCCGTATAATTAGGTTGCTCCTGGATAGAATAAAAAAGCCCACTACCTACCTTACAAAAGCAATCTTCTTTCCAGCTAAAAATGGCAGGGAAGCAGCTTAAGTATTAATACGTAGATGGATTAGGTCCTTCAAAAGTTGCTATTTTGAGAGGGAGGAGTGCTAAAACGGCTCATTCACGGTTTATTATACTGCACATAGACCATGCAGGGCACATACATTCATGATAATGTAGGACATGAAACGAAGAGAAAAAAATAAAACAAAAAAAAAAGACTTTTCTTTTAGTCATCTCATCCTGGCTTGTTCGCACGCAGTGGAGAAAGCCTAGTGAGAAAATCTGAGGGCTTGTTCGCTACTACTTACTACACAAACACAACAGTCGTCGTGTGAAGTGAAGCGTGTGGGCTTGTATCCTGTATTGCATTGCACAATAAGCTGATAGTTAATACGCTGACCAAAGGAAAAAAAGCAGCTTCAGTTTCACCCTGATTTTCACTCTTCTGCCTCTACGAGCAAGTGAATGAAAGTGTTTGTAAAATGAAGCAAATATTTCTCAATGTAGAATCATACGTCCATTCCAGGGAGGCAGAGACACAGAAATCACAAGAAAATAGGTATAGTGGAATGTAAAAACACCACCCTGAAAAGAGAAAAGGAAGAAAAAGTGTGGATTACTCCTATAAGTATTTTCTCATTTTTTGGTGAAAGAAAATTCTACGTGTACGTACAGACGTACGTAGAAAGAGGAGTAGTGGAATGTGATTCACTTCATTAAAATGGTGGTGGGTGGGCACAACAAACTTTTTCATTATTCCTGTTACATAATGTATCATCGTGCTAAATTGTCTTAGTGCATTAAGTACAAATCTATTTTAGAAAGCTTTCTTACATTTCATTTATAATAGACCACAAAGAATAAAAGACAAGGCTTAGTTAGCTCGGTGAAAACTGTAAGCTCCAGGGATTTGTTCGCAAGACGAAGAAAATCACTTTAAATTTTGGGAATGAAGAATCCAGTCCAACCTAAGGATTAGTAATTGAAGGAAAGGAGTGCGTCTGTAATGATAATCATTATGTGTTCGTGAGCTTGGAAATTGAAAGCAGCTCGGCTGAGTGTGTTGACGTTCGTATTGTATTTTTGCAATCCATTCAAAGCTTTCCGCTTACATAATACTGCATATAAATTAAGTGGAGAAAGTCAGCTAATTTTAGACAGGGCAATATTAGACAATATCAAGCTTTCAGTACGTTTAGGTCAATCAAAAAGTAGGCAATAAGTTATACTTTAGCCATAGATCTGATTGAGGTTCTTCCTTTGTACATAAACAAAGCAACTGAAAAGTATTTTTTGAAATTAGTCAGGAATTAGAAAAAAGTACTCATAACAAAGCTATATATTTATTTTCACAAGTTTAAATTGCAAGTGTCAGTAATTTCAAAGAAAATTCTTGAAAAGCAAAATTAATCAGTATTTTACTGTTTTTACGAAACATTACAAAGAACGTGTGGATCTTCAGATGTCAAGAATGATTCTCCAAAATATTTAAATAAATTGTAAAGTACTCCTCCGAATCTTCACGAAAAATAGTTAAATCTTCGTCAAAGCAAAATGGCAAATCCATTTTTATTCGATGCTGATTATGGTGGCGGAGCCGTTGCGGCTACCGCGGACCTCTCCATGACCTCTTCTGCAGCAGCTGCCGCTGCAAATCCGTTCCTCAGTGATTTTGGAGGTGGTGATGTGTCTGCAACAATGCCAGATTTTGGAGCAGTTGCTCCTGCTGTGACTGAGGTGAATCCATTCTTAAGTTATCAACCTGCAGCGGAAGCAACTTACACTACAATGTCACATGACAGCGTGGTGATGGCTACGACGGGAGGAGGTGGCGGTGGGGCTGCAGCAGCTGCTTCGAATCCATTTGCTAGCTTTTTGGATGCCTCAATGGATACTACCCCAGCACCAGCAGCTCCACCAATGTCAGGCGCTACATCCACCGGTGCTCAAGTATTTGGAACGGAACCTGTGGCTATAGATCAAGGAAAGTCCCTTTTTGGAGGCACAGACGCGACCCCAGGCGTTGCAGTAGAGAATCTCTTGGACATGCAAGAGGAGCCGGTGAGACCACCTCCAGCTAGTGTTCCATCTTCAACAAAAGATTTATTGGAGACTGTTACTGGTGCTTTGGAAGCAACCTCGGATAGTCTGTTAGATCGCTTAAGGGCAACGCAACCAAGTCCGGTGCCCCAAGTAATACAACCAAGTCCATCACCTAGATCGCCATCGCCCGATCTGTTGATGGGAGACGACCCTCCTCCTCCGCCTCCACCATCAGCTAATCCACTTCAACCGTCACCTGGTCTCAACCAGGTGGATTCAATAATGGATTTATTCGATACACCAAAGGCCACTAGTGGACCTAAATCATCTCAAGAAATTTTGGGACTGTACAATTCTTCTACAACGACTGCTGCTCCTTCAAAGCCTGAACCGCTATTGGATTTGCTTGATTCAATTCCTCCAGCAAGTAACGACACAACGACTTCAGCGCCTCCTCCTCTTCCGGTTCAACCAGAGCCAGAAATATTAGAGCACAAAATGGAAATCGTGCAATCGTCAGAGCCGTCACATCCAGACCAAGCATCTCCAATGAATGAATCGGAAACAATTGTCAATGATGCAACAAAACCCGAAGAAGAAGAACCTGCTCCAGTTGTTGAGCCGCCAAAACCACAGCCTATGAGGCCTCCTCCCCCTGCTCCAGCTCCGAAAGCAGCCCCACCAGAAAGACCTAAGCCGCCACCGGCACCAGCAGTACCAGCACCTCCTTCAGTACCACCTCAACCTATAGTTTCAGCAGCTCCCACACCTGCTCCAGAACAATCCCAATCTCCTCCTCAGCAAACGATACAACCTGAACAAAGATCTCCTTTACCCACTCGACCACCACCGCCAGTGCCAGTTCCAAGAGTATCCCCACAACCTCAGCAGCAGATCCCAGAACCTCAACAGCAAATAAAATCACCTTCACCTCCAGCTTCATATGCAACCACACCCTCGCCAACAAAGGCTCCACCTGTACCATCTCAACCTGCTGCACCTCCACCAGCGCCTTTTGTTCCTCCCGCTGCGCCTGTTGTACCATCAGGTCCAGTTGTGCCACCGGAACCAGCACCAGCTTCAGCAACATTTGACCAGTCAGCAACGATAACGAGCAACAGTATTACAAACTCATCAGCACTATTTGGATCAAGTAATACTAGTCCTTTCGGGGCAAGAACTACCGAGTATTCAACCACAGGAGGAAGAGACGCTTTCTCAAGTACAGCTCCTCCAGTACCAAAACAAGCGCCTGCTTTTGCAGCTGCTACCGCTGGGATGGGTGACTCATTTGATGCTTTTGAGGCAAAATTCACCAAAGCGGTAAATTCTTCAGCCACGACAAATGCTTTCGGTGATGCGTTTGGAGGTGCTACAACAGTATCGTCAGGAGGAGACTCCGCATGGGGTAGCGGTGGTGGAGGTTTTGAGCCTTCAGATGCCGGTTCTGGATTTGGGAACGATGGCGGGTTTGACAGTTTTCTGTCGCTTACGGAGCCACCTCCCGTACCTCAAAGCACGCCTGCAAAGCGTTCTCAAGCTGGAGATGATGATGATGACTTTGATGAAGTGGAAAAGGACATGTCAATCGTTATCAAGTAAGTAGATACAATAGTTAAAATTCTTATTAAACAGAACGGAACTTTAAAAAAAACTTTTTTTTTCACCAGACCAAAATCTGATAAATCGGATTTTAGCCTAAGCTTAGCACCTGCCTTAGCCCCACCTCCAAAGAGTCCCGCCATGTCAACAGGCTCAGCTTTCAGCGATGAGAACACTGCATATGTGCCGTTCCTATCCTCTGCTAAGGACACACAAAAGCCGGGAACAAGAGAGCCTTCAGCTGCACCAGTGCATCGGTCAGATTCTCAGGATAGTCCCCAAACTCCTCTTTATGAAGAGGACCAGTCCCAACCATTGGAGGACTTTCCAAGAATAAATTATACTGGAGAGGGATGGGAAATGTTTATGAGGCTGCCAAATAAGAAGAAAATAACGGGGCAACGTTTCTGGAAGAAATGTTTCGTAAAAGTTGGTTTTCAAAATGATGTGCCAGTGGTTCAAATATACAATAACAAGGGTGACAAGGATCCGTTCCAAGAGATACCTCTGCAGCCTTGCTACTCCGTATCAGAAATAAGTACGAATAAATATATACAATGAAATACCAAAGATTACGGTGATTAGTGAAAAGACATTATATTAACACAATTATTGCAAAAAAAAAAAATGTTTTATTTAGGTGCTCAGCAATTCGATCAATACGGGAAGGTGTTTACAATCAAGATCCAGTATATATTTTATAAAGAAAGGCCTGGCGTTCGACCCGGTCAAATAAGTAAAGCCGGTCTCCAGTGGTTCAAATATACAATAACAAGGGTGACAAGGATCCGTTCCAAGAGATACCTCTGCAGCCTTGCTACTCCGTATCAGAAATAAGTACGAATAAATATTTAAAATGAAATACCAAAATTTGATTACGGTGATTAGGGAAAAGACATTATATTCGATTGTTGCAAAAAAAATGTTTTATGTAGGTGCTCAGCAATTTGATCAATACGGGAAGGTGTTTACAATCAAGATCCAGTATATATTTTATAAAGAAAGGCCTGGCGTTCGACCCGGTCAAATAAGTAAAGCCGGTCGACTTTCAGATAAGCTAACCCAATTCGCAGCGTACGCAATACAGGGTGATTATTCAGGGGTGAAGGAGTTTGGGAGTGATCTGAAAAAGTTGGGTGCTCCGATTGAGCATGCTCCTCAGGTAAGCTTAACCTGTGGCGTGACATAAATTGAATAAAATTAAGCTTTTATTTCTATTGCCGTAAGTTATATACAAATGCTGAATTATTCAATTGTTTAGGTATCACAATTGGTCAAACTTGGAGTGCATGCTTTTGAGGATATCAAACAATTTAGCATTTGGATTGAAGAAAATCTATTCAAAATGCCAGTTCATCGCGACCGTGCAATCAATTACAAAACGGAAGAGATTCAAGTGACAATTGTCGACGAGTATTATACAGAACAAGTATGTAATTTTGTGCATGCCTTTAAAATCATAAAACTAATTGAGACATGCTCGTGATGCTAATGATATATATGCTTGAAATAGGATATTTATGGAGTTGTTACTCGTCAAATTGCTCGCGTACGCTTGTTCTTCCTTTCCTTTTTAAATGGAGTCGCCGAGGTAGAAATGGGAGTGAATGATCTGAGAAGACAAGGAAAAGAGATTGTAGGGAGGCATGACATTATCCCTGTTCCTACTGAGGAGTGGATCCGCATGGAAGCCATTGAATTCAGCAATTGTGTTCAGCTAGATGAGTTTGAACGCACTCAAACGATAAAGTACATTTAAATCGATTTATTTTGCACGAATGAACATGAAGTTTGTGATATCATTACGATTTTATGAAAAAAAATTCTCTTGCAAAAGTTTGAAAACTTAATTGTTCCCATAAGTCATGATGAAAATTTCCGTATTCTTAATGGTAGGAGTGGGAAAGTGAAAGGAATCGAGCGTTTACTTGGAGCTGTGGAAGCTGTTGAAAACAGTTTAATGGAGACTACATCTGGACAGGCCAAATACGAACATCATCATAAAGCTATTGTATGGAGGATTCCGAGACTTCCCAAAGAAGGCCAAGGTACTGAAGCAACAAAGCATGACGTTGTCCTCATTCGTGTGCCGCGTTTAAATTTTGATTTTCCATTGCTCCATTTTTTTTCTTCTTGTAGGTGCTTACACGACACATTCCTTCTTCTGTCACATAACATTGCAGGCGCACGAACGCATCCCAGAAAATCTTAGTAAATACTGCTACATAGAGTTTACAATGCCACATACGACCGTGTCGCATACGGTTTGTCGGTCAATATCAGTTCCATCCTGTGACGATCCTCCAGAAAAGGCAAGACCTCCCACTCATACGTTAACGTAATAAACTAAAAACCAATTAGGTTAGGTATTTCATGATGTCAAATATTTTCTGTTATCTTTAGGCTTGCCGTTACTTATCACGCCACGAATACATTTGTGAAATAGAGTGAGTGGAACAGCCTGTTATCTGGAATTAATGTTTGCTTTTACTTGTAATCTAATTATATTTTCTCTCATATCAATTTCTTTCTGTACAGACATTCTCAAGGATTTCAGCCTGCCACATACACCGCTGCGGCGGCTACTACGAAGAAAGAAGAGCCGCCACCCCCACCCGAGGAAGAAAAGCCTATGCCTGGAAAAGCTGAGTCTGACTCTGACTTTTCCGATGATTAATTTCCAGTTTGAAACTCGTTCAATTTGTGTAGGAGTAAACTAACACAACACATGTTGGCATACATCTGAGTTAAAAACTAATTTATTTTAGAATTAATTTATGACATGCATATAATGAAAAAAAATATTGCGTTTATTTTTCCTCAAGATTGATTAACCTGCGCATAAAAAAATATCTACATATGTTAGTGAAATACGTAAAGATAATGCAAAATGGTATTTTTCAAAAAACGTCAGGTCTATCAAATACTTATTCTATTTATCTTTAAATTGGGAAATAGAGAGGTGAGACGAGTCTTATGAAAACGAATGATTCAAGACGTCAAGTAGTAGGAAACATGGATATCCTTTCGATTGGTGAAAGATGTAGACATTAGAATGGTATACTCACTAATTAAGAATTTAAAACAACTAGACCAATTAGGAAATTCGTAAAGTAAAACATGATGTATGTGTATCTGATAAGAGTGACATGAACAAACAAAAGTTTTTTTTTAAATACATTAACATAAAAGGAAAAACCCAGATATTAAAAATCTGAAAGCTCCCAAGAAGATATTTGATATCTTCATAAAATATCGCTCTTCATGTAATAAATGCTCGAAGTCGACAGACAATTCCAAAAAAATAAACAATATATGGAGTACCGATTCCAAAAAAACTTGCAATATTTATGTATTCAAACTGCCGACGATTATGATATTTAAAAGCCAATTATTGCTTCGTCAGCTATACGGATTAAAAAAATTATACATTTGCAGATATCTCCAGTTCAAGATGACTTCAATGCGGCAAGTAAATTGTTCAATTGCTTCAAAGTTCCAGATCAGAATTTGCTGTTCAAACAGTAAACGCAATAAAAGGACTAAGCTGCATAACTTAAAAATTCAATGAAATGAAAAGGGACAAGAATAGTTCCTGTATTTACAAGAATTCCAATTCAGCCATAAAGTGGAACGACGTGTAGTGAACCAATAGTTTATGATAAATGAAAACAATATTTTAGTTATAGACAAAGTAAAGATTAACTTCATGAAGTACTGCTACAATCAAAAAGTTTTATGTTATGTAACAAAGAATGAATATATCATCATTAATCTAAAGGGAACTGATGAAATAGGTCTATATTTACAGGCTAAAAATTTGATTTTAAAAACTAAGAAATCAATAAAAAAAAATGTAACTGACAAATCTATTAGTACTACCACACTATCACCTTTAGTTTTGAAAGGAAAGACAAAAAAATGTAAATGGGATATACATTACAAATACGAAAAAAGAAAGAATATTCAAGTGTAATTAAAATATTCGCGAGTGAGGTAAATAAAAAGCAGCTTAAATGAGATAAAATAAATGATGTGGCAATGACATGAGATGAAATGAATAAAAAGTGCATGAAAATTTACATTAATATTTATATTACATTACGTCTTCTTCAGAGGATGAGTCCGAACAGTTGTACATCCTTTGCAACTTTTCTATGTCAGTTACCTGAAGCTCCAGTGATCCCATAGGCATTAGTTCGGATGTGTTGCCGATCTGATCAAAGGCATCAATTTATTTGAATCAGTTCAGTGGGTTAATTTTTGAATTATTAACTTGTTAGCGATAAAAATGCTACCCTTGCTAATATTGTTGGCTCTCCGTTTTTTGTAAATGCAAGATTGTCATAATGCATGATGCTTCTAATATTGTAGGGCACCCCAAAAGAGGAGACTACATCTGAAGAGTACTTTTGAAACGCATGTTCCATACCTGTGGGTCGATCAAAAATCCGTGATAATCATGAAAATTGTACTAGCGAAAAGCAGATCTGCTGATCATACCCGATTCTACATTTTCCCACTGAATATCGATATAATCATCACGGTCTGGCCTCCCATGTTCATGATGTAAGCCTAAAGCATGAAGGAACTCATGGGTTATGGTACCTTTGTGCATGCACCCAGGACTTTGTAAATTCATGATCTGTTTAATTGAGAACCTGATTATACTACTACACATTACTTGTGCGATATGCAGTTATCACATAATTAAAAGTAATCGTAGTGTAAACCTGTCTTCCTCCCTGTCGACCGCAATAGGAGCTACAACCGTTATTCCGTCTTCTAATAACATGCACATAGTCGCCAGTGGGTTTCGAATTCCTTGGCCATACACCAAAAGAAACGCACGGGAGGATTTGGCTTAATGTGTACATCACGTCATTTACATTGGAACGTTCTTCATGTGCTAAACCGAAAACAATCAATTCTGAATCAACTGGAACATTCAATCAATTTGATATGCACAATATTCGACTAACTGTAAGATTCATCCAAGTACACGTTGAAAGCACTCCATCGATACTTTGTATCAATCAGACCGTTCATAATCCCATAACTGCGGTTTCCATTTCTCATGGCAGAAGCAGAGTCGTTAGTGGTGCACATGATAGGACTTACATTGCTAAAGTACTGATTGCCTGATTCTAAATTTTCAAAATAGTAAAATTATAGCAATAATATATTAGACTTGCGCTTGATGATTCAGTTAACTTACCTTTGGTGACTGGCGGGTGGGGAGGAACTGGGTGCTGGGTATCACTCAACACCATGGTCCACATGAATCCCAAAAATACAATCAGTTTTAAAAACTTCATTCTAAAATTATTCACACTGTCAATTGCATTTCAAAATATCTCTGAAAAAATCGATTGCAATATGAAAAGATAACCAGGCACGAATCTGTATTTATATGGAGGAAAACTGTTCCATTTTGCAAAGCTCAAATGTCTTATGGTGGTTTGAATGAAATACTAACAACACTTTCATTGAGGTTTGAAAATGTGCAATTTGTATCCCATGAAATGAGTATGAGTCCATGCACGTTGGCACTGGCACGTTCCAAAAAATTTTCCTTTTCTGCTTTTGTATTTACTTGTGGTTAGCAGGTTAGCCGTTGTGCAAGTGAAAAATAAATGTTACATATTTCAAACTGCCACTTTTTTATATGCTGACATGTAACAGTAATTAGATTTGACAAAGCTTAAATTTAGATTGCTGATTTATTACTTCATAAAAACCCCAAATCGGCTGTCGAACAAAAAATGTCTTGAATTACGAAACATCCAAATGCTTTCAACAATTGTACATAGTTTTAAGCTTCTGGATATCCGTATCTTGAAGTTGATCAATTGATCCAATTGGTTCGCCAGTCTATATACGTTTTTACATAGATGTTGTTTGAATTAAAATCATTACAAATATGACATTCGAGGATATTTCATAAAGTACCTTTGCTGTCATTGTTGGCTGCCCGTTAGAGCTGAAGCCGTAGCCATCGTAGTGCATGATAGACCGATAATTATATCTTACTCCGTAGGTTGTAGTATCGGGAAACTAAAGATTTGTAAAGAAATTAATACCACATGACACATATTTTTTTTGTAGTATTTAGGGTAAAACCTTTGTCTGGTACGTTTAATAATATGCAAAACCGGTTTCAAACTGGTTCACAACTTAAAACTGTAGATCACTATTTCTATAATAAATTAAAATTGTATTCTTAAAATTCCTTTCGTACCTTATCAAAAGCGTATTCCATGCCTAAGATATAAAAATATGCAGTAAGGAAACGATGATTTGTTAACAAATGAAATGGTTATGAAACTTCGACAATATTATTACCAGGAATGACGTTTTGCCAGTGAATATTTACGTGATCATCACGATCTGGTCTGCCTATGGTTAAAAATATATCCAATTAAAATATATTTAAGGAGACATTATTTTAAGCTTCGAACTAACCATGTTCATGATGGAACCCAAGAGCATGAATCATTTCATGCATGATTGTTCCAATGCTCATGCAACCTTGATAAGGAATGACAATTTGTGTTATATGTACCTACATTAATAATCCAATTCAGGTTGCAGAAAAATACTATGAATACACGTCATACCCGGCGACTGCAGGTTCATATCCTGAAATTAAATCACAATTGAAAATCAATTTAAAAAAATTTGCATCATACATAAGCAATTAAGTAATTATATTTAGTCGAACCTGTCTTCCTCCTATCCTCCCAACGTATGAATTGCATCCATTGTTAGTACCCTTGATAATGTTTACATAATCGCCACTAAAAACATAATGAATTCAAATCAAATATCAATTACTGATGCAAAAAATTTGTTTTTTATGTATGCCTTACGATGGATTTGCATCTGGAGGCCAAATTCCGAAAGTAACACAAGGAAGAATATTCATAAGGTTCCACATAGCGTCATTAATTGCCTGACGTTCCTGATCATCTATAAGGTAAACGAATAAATCTTTAAATCATCAAATATTAAAGTAAATAAAACGTGGTAATAAAAAGGTTGAGCTAAATACTGTATGCTCTATCTGGGAAGACATTGAAGTTGGTCCATCGGTAACGCGGGTCAGTTAGTCCATTTCTAGGTTCTAATTAAAGCATCAGTGGTACACGTTGGAGCGGTTACATTTGCAAACGGATTGGTTTGCCCTGGGGAATATTACAAAAGGATATCTGAGGAAACAATAATCCAAATAATGTCATTAGTTTCTCATTCGTATTTATCGTACCAGGCACTGGAGGTGTTGGGGGCAAGGGTCTTTGAGGGCCTGTGGATTTGCCACTAACGACACTCAAGGCTAACGTAGCCACAATTAAAGATAGGCTTCTCATATTGTATTTTGAGATGTAATTTAGAAGTACTGACAAGTCCAACGTTTCGTTGAGCTTTACAAAATGTAGAGCTTTACTTCTCAGGTTTTTATTTAACCATCGATGTTATTATCTATTGTATGTTGTATGTTTCGAAAATTGATTGAAATGTATTGTCATTTTCTGGTATTCCAGAAAATTATATGCTATAAATAAATAATTACATCCTTATCAAGGCATTTTGAAGTCTTTTCAAGTACTAATACCTAGTATTATTTCCTGATTATTGAATATTGCAAAACATGTCATTCTCAACTTATGATTTCATTATGAAACGAAATGTCTCTACGATTGATAAGACGCTGATAAAGCCTTCAATTTGATAATTGATTGAGTGCCAAAGTTAGCGATTTAGTAGTATGATATAAAGCAGCCATATTGTAGCCTTGTCTGCCCAAACGAATAAAATTTTGCAATGTTTTGGCATTTTTCAAACTGACGTGATACATTTAGATTAACAGGTATGAGAACTGTTTTTACTTCGGCCACAAATGAAATCCATCATCATATATCTATGTTAAGTGATATAACCTTTCTCCATAATCAAAACAATTAATGCATCTGCAAAACTAAATTGTTCGAGCGAAAATCATTAGTATATATTTATCAAAAATAATCTCGAATTTCATTCCTTTCATAACATAAAAATATAAAAAGTAACTGCTAGGTAATTTAAATCATTTGTTAATGGATAACTTAAAATGGAAGCACAACTTCGTCTTTATCATCGTCATTATCCTTAGTAAAATGCTTGGGTAAAAGGAGCCGTCTTCTTCGCACTTTTAGACGATGATTCCTCGAAGTCACATTAGGTGAATGAAGTATGTGATTTAAAAGTTTCCTGGTTCCACTTCCTGTACCATCGCTCTTTGGAGTCTTGCTGTCTTTATGATTTTGAGCATAGTATTCTTGTGGCGTTCTAAAATTATGGATACTGGGTTTAATGGATGACTTTTCTTTGCTGGGGGAGCACGAATTTTTTTCTTCTATCTCATTTAAAGCTTGCAATTTAGATTTGTAGATTTCAATTTCATTTCGATTAGCTTTTATTCCTTGAATTATGGAGTTTTCCATTGTACACGCGTCCCACAGCACGGTTTGCGATGGTAGGAAGTCATCCGCCACAATGGAAACCCTTTTTCTGTCCTCATGTTCACGTTCAGTGCAATTTAATACCGCGACTTCGGTCTCGTCCTTATTATCCGTTTCCTCATCGTCGGTTGCAAATAGTACTTCGTCATCATTTTCCTCTTCGTTATCTGACTTTGTTTTTATTCCAACATTGTCTTTATCATTGTTGCACTTTGGTATAAGAGGTGCAGGTGAAGCAGTGGAGGATGCTACTGGACTTTGCCACTCCGTAAAGAATGAAATAATTCCTCTTTGCTGAGTCTCGTTGTGTTCTTCCATACAC
>JAHZMX010001268.1:0-36316 GCA_027743895.1 Seira musarum | reverse complement strand
GATTCTGCCCTTGCATGACTCCACATGACCGTGTAAATAAGATAGCGATAGCGATATCACCCCACAGCATATTATTGCATTTTAGCTATTTTTTTCGAATTTGGCGACAAGAGTTATGCAAATACTCGTTATTTTTTCATGACGATCTCTGTAAATGTCTGAAAATCCTTTAGAAACTTCCCGAACATTTCTTTTCCATGAGTCGAATGTGTAAGTGTAACTAAAGCAATAGCATTTTATCCATGATGGTGATGATGATGATGATGATGATGATGCGTTGATGATTGAAACAGTTAGATTCGCTTCCAATAATCTTTGAAAGATGAGGAGGAGGAGGAAGCAGAAAGATGAAACTGTGTTGTTTGGCATCTTCTTCTCAGAAGACATAATAATGTTGACGAGGTTGATGATAAAACGATGATGACGAATCCAACTTTCAAGTGAGAAAGAGGCATTTAAAGACAGATATTTAGTACGAACTGTCTTGTCGTCTTCCAATCCAATGATAAATTGTAATGGTACCGTAATCCGAGAAGAAGCAAATACGATTCTTGTGGAAGGAAGAACAGAATAGAGCACAACAAACAGCAGCAGCAACAGCAGCAGCTTGCCTTTAGTCTGCAGCCACACAAAATGTTCTTTACTTGATTTGACAATAGAGAAAATACCTGATCATCATGGTCGTCGTCGGTACGGTAGTACCAGTAGCCGTGTCAAATGCATAAACACATAATAATGTGCACATGTACATTTTAGGGAAGAATGCGTTACATTTACATACTTAGCATTGATCGTCATCATTATCAATGCCATGCCACTCTGTTTGTTTTCTTGTTTTCTCCGCTAATCGTATTCCTGACTCCAAGATTAGATGGATATCTTGTGAGGTAAAGATATACTTGTAAATATTTACTGACTTTGTGGCACCTTACTCAAAATTGTGACTGTGACTGACTGACTCCCTCAGTCAGTCAGATTGAAAAAGATAATTAGGTATTGTATTTATCACTCCTGAGCAGGGAGAAAGAGAGAAGAGAATATTTTTATCAATGTAAAAATAAAATGAAAATGACTAATAGAAAGAAACAGTTTTGTAAGCAAACAGCTAGTCATTGTACGGTACACATGAAATAGCGTACATAAAGACACGACATTAATAGCTTTGTGACTTGTTGTTATGAGCAATCATAAAACACAGTTAACAACATCATGTAGTGAGTGAGCACCACACCACACCACGACAATCAAAGATTTCGTGTAAATTATTATGCGCTCAAAATAATATTGCATTACGAATCAAGCAAGGAGTAAAAAAAAGAGTACAAAACTACAAAACATAGCTAATCACTGGTTCATCGCACCACATTTTTTTTTCAAAGACATTTCCTAAAAAAGAAGTTCCTTTTTATATCTTCTATCTACGGAACTGTAAAACATGTAGAAAAGCAATACTTGAATTTCGCACTAGTGGTTCTCCTGATACTCGTGATTAAATCATTCACCTTATTCGAGCAGAAAAAAAAGTCCAACCAATAAGTACATTAAGTTATGTTTATACAGAGTTAATTGTATGAGAGGCAGCAAGGATAGATGTAGGATATGATATGATATGATAGGATATCTTTATGGCCACTTAAATTTTGTTTTGCTCAATACCCACCCACAACGCACAAACCTTTTCTTTATCAAGAAACGGAACTTGACTTATTTCAAATGCATTCAATTATTCAGAGACTATAAAATATTTTTTGTCGCTACTCGCGATTAGACAAAATCCCATCAAAATTGGAGTGGATTTTTTTAGGTTTCACACATAATGCAAAAAGTATTTACCTCATGTTCATAAATAATTAATTGTCACGATATAGTACTTTCTTTCCGGACTTGTCCCTATTCCCGTTTTCTTTCAAAAAAAGAGAAATTTATCTTCTATTGAACCTGCTTGCTCTAAGTAGATTGTCTTCATGGAATGATTTAATGTATTTCTTTGTGAATTTTAAATTGAATATGTTCGTACGTACGAATCTTCAAAAGGCAATAATTTCTCATGCAATTGATTGTGTGCTGATGAATTGCAAACATTAATTTTAAAAAAAAATAATTTTATGCATGTTCTACATCCTTAAAGTATGCTCATAAATCAATGATTCCTTAACGCCTTTAACGTTCGAGTTCGATTCAATATTAGCTTTTGAGTCTTATCGCCGCATGCAATGCATATACTTTATCTACTTAACTTTTTACCTGAGTTCATGAATGTTAATCATTTTGTAAAAAAAAAAATCAGCAACAGATTTTATGCATCGTGGTAACTAACTACCTAACGCAATATTATTAAACAAAACCATTATTCTTACATTGATTGGTGGTGTTTTTTAAGAAGGAAAATTTATACGCAAACTAAAATTTAATCATTATTGCATTTTAAAAAATAAATTGGTCAAGCCGAGTTCTTAACTCGAATTTTATTGAAATACGTTAAGTCTGAGCAGGTATTAAGCTGCTTTTGTGTTTGAACCTGAAATTTGAAATTGATAGGCCTCTATGGAAAAGTAATCTTGTTGTTTTCTTTTACACTCAAATCATGAATAATATTTTATAAATGTAAGCTTCTGCCTTTTGAATTTGAAGAGCATCACATCAAAATCAACAACATCATCTCCATTACTTATTAATTTGGCAACGGGCCCTGTGTAATACAGGCTCTAAGAACGGTTTTTACTTTCAGTAAGACTCAAAAAGAAGCAAAAGTTTGGCCTGGCCACAACGCAACGGTGAGTTGAGTTGATGGCGATGATGATTCATTCATCATGATGCGGTGCACACACTCACAATATACTTCAATCCACCGCTGCTTTTAGCAGCAGTGAGTCTCACCAACATGCCTTCAAAACACAATTTATTGCCTTATTCACCAAATGAAACGAATAGTTTCTCTCACTTTGCCACCGCTACTGTCCAATAATACCTACTTTACTCTCATATTCTTTTTTTTCAATCTTCCTTGCTGCCAATAATACATACATGTAATATTAGACACATGAAGTATCAGTGAGGCACAATGTGAAAGTTCAATTTTTTTTCGACAAGAGATAAAAACTTTGAGAAGGGAAGAGATGAGCAAAGGTAACACTACAAACTAAACAGAAAGTAAAAAGAAGTGAACAAACTATAATAAACATGAATGAAGACTTATGAGTTTTCCTCTCCCAAAGCTTATTTTGATATTGATACTGAACTGCTCAACTTTTATTCCCATATTATCAAAAAGTGGTAGACACTATTCAGTCAGTGGCAGTAGTAGTGGAGGGTGAAGTGGTGGCGGTGAATGATGATTGGATTCATGTTCCTACAAGTAAACAGAAGATAGTAGGAGTAGTAGTTGTAAGGATACTGGGGCATAAGCCGCATTAATAATGCTTTCAATATTTATTTATTGACGGGAGTAGTCACTCAGTTTTCTCTGGCAATTCGTTTCTTTCTTCCTCAACAAAGTTGTCGACTTTTGCTGGAGGTGATTCATTCTTCATTCATTCATTCATTCATACTGCTGATGATGAGAAAAAAGGGAGACATGAAAAAAAAATACTCGAAAATGCATTTTACTTCCCCTTCCAGAATGCCGCTGGTATTCTGCATTCTGCACATTGCATCGATTCTTTGGCCTGGCTTATAAAAAAAAACTTCCCCTTCTTTTCCCACAACGAGAAACGTCTCTGATGAATTACTGACAGCATTGGGTTTGGGATATTGGGTAGTAGTTGTTGTCGCTGGATATGCATTTACTTTCGTGCATGGCTCGATAGCAATGGGGCAGAACAGACCAAGACCAAACCAAACCAGGGTTGATTGCTTTTTCTGTCTCGGAAATTACACTGTTCTGGCTGGAAGCAACGTGATATACATCATAAAAGGAAGAAAAACAGGCATAAAAAGAGCTACCTAGTCAAGTCGAGCTCTATATATATTTCTCATCCATCCAGTTATTTTGTTGATAACTTTTAAACTCACAATATTTGTCATTCTTTACTCATAACAATAGTCGATCAACAAACCCCATTCCAACTTAAAAGCCTTGTAAGACAACGTAATATTATGCACTTGACTTTAAAGTAAATGTCTCCATTAATCTTTTACTTTGATTTTTTTTTCTGTATGAAAAAAAACATTGCTTAACATGTACAATGTTGAAGTAGGGAAGGATGAAACAGACACCTACTTCGGTTCAAGTACATTAAAACACATAATATTCTTCTCTTATGATGATACTATGCAAATCATCCGGCCGGATCTGGAGGAGAAATTCACCCCTTCATGCTTCATGAAACACTCGGTGGGTCAAAACAAAACTTTTTTCTTGTTTTGACATGGATTCCTATTTTCTGGTGCTTTATGCTACGCAGTCAGCACTAGTGCACTGCCACCGCTTTACTTGGCATTGGCAAAGGCAAAAGTTACTTTTAGGACTTAATGACTACACGACTTTTTTTTTCTCATTCTGGAGCCACGCACATTGCACGCCGAGAACGGAGGTGTCGTTTGTCTGGCTCGGCTTTGGCTCGATAATTTCTTCGAATGGAAATGGAAGTAAGTAAGTAAACGCACGTTGCCTACGCATTTTTTTTCGGTGATAAAGATGATCATGATATTGAATGGTAATGTAATTCCGCAATAGTGTAGTTCTGTTCTGAGTGAGTAATGCATGTTGGAAGTTTGGAAAAAATGTCGACATCCAAAGTAACAAACAACTCGATGTCTGGAAGTAAAAAAAAACTCTTACAATTCAAACTATAACAGTATTAGTGTTTTCTGGCTTGGCTTGGCTCGCTGTTGTGCTCTACGCTTACAACTCGCAACCAACAACAACACTTGATGATGATTGCGTGGAAAAAAAGGAAAGCCAGCTGAAACGTCGACAATTTTCTTATTTCTTTAATAAATGTTATGTATAAAAGTAGTTACTTTACGCGAGAGAGAGAGAGAGAGAAAAAAACAATTTTTTTCTTTCCCCTCACAAAGAAGTTAAAAACAAAATAGATTTTCCCAGCATTTTTCATCCAGCAGACAGTAAAAGTTTATTTTTTTCCTGCTTGCGTTGCATGCATTTTGCCTTCATAACAATTATATTACCTTTATTTTTTCGACCCTTGCCTTGGCTTCAAGCTTCAATGTTTTTTGTTTGCTTGGCATTGGCATAAGAGCAAGGCAAGGGTGGTTGTTGTTTGCTTGGTGGTAGTGGTGGTGCGGTGTGGTGTGGTGGTGGATGCGGATAGTTTTTAAAGCTCCGCTCGAATGCCATTGCCACTTGGACTTGGACTATCATGTCACCAAAACAGTAATATACTACACTGGTTGCTTAATATTACTACAGCATTTTTTATATCATGCTCACTGGGTTGTGGACAACAATACAAGAGAACAGCAAAAAATTATTTTCTAAGTCGTATCATTATTATTATTTCATTTTCATTCACAAAAAAACTGCAGACACGTATTAAATCCAGGGGAGAAATGTGTCATACATGAAGGAGCAGAGTGAAGGGATGAGAGTAATGCGGATGATGCGAAAAACATTTTAAAGGTCTTTTTTCTCTTGTAGTTTATGTTATATCACATCCATCTATCCATCCCTTTCTCATATCAAACTTTTTTCTCATCATCCTCATGCTTCACAGATTTTTTCCATCATAATTTCCAGAGAGACATGACAATTTCCCCACAGTGCTTTACTACTATCACATCTTCTTCTGACATTTACGGTGTCGCTCAAGCGGCGAGATTCAAGTAGTATGATTTGATGATTATGCAGAGGACGTAGAAGGAGCAATTTTTATCTGTACCCATCCCTGGCATTATTGCCCCTTCTTCCTCCCCTAAATTATTCCCTATCCAGCTGAATCACTGCAGCCAACAGCCTCCCTCCCTCCACACAGGAAAATGACAAAATAGTTGCAGGCTACGAGACGCGTCATACGCAAGTAAATTCCTAAACGAGGGAAGAGGGAATGACAAAAAAATGTCATCGTAACGTGTATGAGCATGCCAAAGAGGATTATCTATTTTATGCGAGATGACAAAGTGGTCTCATCCTTATATATTATGTTCCGAGAGATAATTAGGTTTTGAGGAAAAGCGTTTCATCTCATCTCAATCCAAACTGATGCAATCACAATCACAACTCTTCGTCTCCGTCATAATCAACTATTTCAATAGTGAAGTGGGGGATTCAAACAATTAGAGTAAGCTTAACATTTATTCTTTTTTTTTCAAATGTCAAACCCGTATCATAATGCTCATTGTTGTTTTTCTGTTTTGTAAATCGTATCAAAGCTAAACCCGGACAATGTTTTGATCAAATCACAAGTCAAAAGTTGTATAGAATCCTTCCGTTTATAAGATTCACATCACATGTTCTACAAACCTGTGTTGAAACCAATTTTGATCGAATGGCATGGCATGACGACACCTGCTCAATAAAACCTGTCAACGCGTGTGCACGCAGCAATGGATACTTTCATGTAAAGAGATAAAACAACATCCGTGCTCTGAGAGGGCAAAGAAAACGGCGTCATCATCGATTTAAAGTTCACACCTATCCACGCGTTTCTCTTCCTTTATAAAATAGTACACACACTCTCATCCTTTTCAACTCCATTTTTGGAGCGAAGCCATACTTAACGCAATGCTCAATAAATCTCTACGCAAAAATCGAGTGTGATTTTTAAAACTTGTTGTATGTCTGTTTATGTAGCGCACAATAAAAAGCAACCGACAAGTTCAATTTCGGTACTTGCTACTTACATACAACTCTTACCTACCAAAAATATAAACAATAAAAAAATTTAAATAAAGTGGCCGAGCGATGGGTCTAGGTGTTTTGAAAAAGTAAAAGATATTGTTATTATTTACAATAAAAGCCTTTCACTTTGGCTTCCTTCAAATCCTTTCTTGCGGCCAAGACATAAACGCGCGCGAAAAAATAGTTATGCCATTTTGGCAAGATTCATCTTGAGATAAATTACTCGTGCAATGAAATCGTATAAGACCTGAATTGAAATGCCATATTTCATTTTGTTTAAGAAAAATCTTAAAGAATTACTTATTGTTGTCTACATTCTAACAACATTAAATTTGCATTGAAATCATCACACGTAATTAGAAATTAGGAATATAAACAAAGGAATTTCATTGAAAAACATTGAATTGGTTTTGGTTCCAACACTTATAATTAACTGAAGCGTAAAACACAACAGAAAAAAAACTTTGTGTCTTGTCGTGCTTGTTCTCTAGGTTCATTGAATTACGAATAATGTCGGTAGTCGGTATGTAAGTATCTATAGAAAAAAAATATGTTTACATTACGACTTACAATTGGGTGGAAAGAATGCATTGAAATGAATGAAATAATTACTTATTAAACAATAGTTGAATAATGGCCACAAAGTGAAGGATAAAGTATTTTTCAATAAGCTTATGATAGAATAATAGACTTAATTCAAACATCGTCCAAAGTCGTGGCTAATATTGCATGTAGGTACGCCATAAATCTAACACTCTATAATCATAATTATAGAGTTGCATGAAATTAATATTTTTTTTCGTAAATACAGATATGAAGACTTTTGTTCGCATGTTGCATTGTTAAAATTTTTATGTTTTTTTTCTAGTAAAAAAATGTAATACGAGGGGATGTGAATTCTAAAATATCTGCTTTCTTCCCTCCCAACTAAGTAAGTACTACTACAACTACTGGTTACTGATTAATATCACATCGAAAATATAAAAAAAAATTGACGAGAAATAGATTATTAGAAGTTGAGTGAACATCTCACCATACCCTACCACTAGCAACACATTAAATAGGATTTTTTTTAGAAACTTTTTGTTTGCGCTTCCGATTTGTAACACGATAGTAAAGAATTGCAAGAAAAAAAAAAGACTTTTGAATTAGGCTAGTATTAAGACATATTATTATTTAGCGGCTACCACCGGCGAAAGAAATACTCAAACTCTATTATTATCTTCTTATTTCAATGTTTTTATTATAGGCTTTAAAAGGATGAATACTCCTTTCGTATTTTAGGAGGAGGAGGGAGTGAGTTGCATTTTATTTTCTCTACCTCAGACTATTATTTCGTACAAAAAAATATTTGGAAATTAGTAGGAAGTTTTACAATGAAATCAAAGCGAAAACGATTTCCACCTCCGGTGACTCCTCCATGTGACGAGGTGGATGTTTTACATAACAACGAAATAAAAAATGTATTTGGTTTAGATAGAGGCTTACGAATGATTTTCGTTCTGTCTACAATGATATGGGCCTCAATCTCAATGCCTCATTATATTAAGTATTTACTAGGTAGCTGTGTGCGGTCTTAGTCTTGACTTGTGTACATTTTCAAAAAAAAAGTTAAACATGCTACATTTTCCATTCAACCTAGAATCCTTACGTACGTATAAAGATCACGTAAAATATTGATGTTGTCTTGTTAAAAAAACAAGGATATTGAAAATAAAGCTTTCCACTTTGACATGGAGAAAGTAAGAAAAAAAACGCATCGCCGAACTGGTAGGATTTGACCACAATTTCATTATAAAACATTATCACGTTGCAAGTTATCATAAAAAAATTTGACAGATGATCATGTTGTCGCGATAAATCTACACCAGGACAAACAAGAGTGGATGCATGAGATGACAACCGCAGCCTGGCTTGGCCTGGCCTAGCTCTACCATTCACAATTAATTAGGAATGATAACTGTAATCGGAACACATGCGGCTCAGAGATATCACCTCGAATACCTTATTTTTTTCAAGATGCAGGAAAAGACGACAGCGTTTTTTTTTGTTTTAAAAAATATGAGGAATAAGGCAAGCAGGGAATGAGTAAAATTCTCTGGTATCGCGTAGCAAATCTCTTTCTCAACTCAACCAAAGAAATAGAGAATTCAAAGCCTCAAACCAAACCATTCATTTCTCTGCCGCTGCTTGACGTGGGACACCGCTTAGAAAATATTTATTGAGTAATTAGAAGCAGAAATTACGGTAGCCGCCTTTATAGAAGACGTACGATTAGAAACCCACTTCTCTCTTTTGAATGATAATACATTCTGACCTGAAAAACACATTTTGGTATTGAATATCTTCGTCAGTCAGTCAGACACACACATACACACACACAGACACTCATTCTCATTCACATAAGTACTACTCGCTTGTCTGACTCATTTTTATACTTCGCTTAAAAATGCAATTATAAAAGATTTAGAAGAAACGTGCTCGAAATATGGCAGTGCACATGCAAGTCATCATTATCATTATGAGGTACTAATGAGAACCGTCTTCAACAAAGGGAAAACAAGAAGTACGCATTTTCGTGACAAAAAGCGGAAAACGCAATGTTGGGCAGATATTTTTTTCCTATAAAGAAGTCATCTTGTTGTAGCCAAAAAAACTAATGCAGTAAGAGGTTACTTCTTAAACCGATCGTTTTGTTGTTGGCTCACTCGTTTTCTCCGTAAAATGCAAGTCTTGTTCTTTTTTATCAACGAGGTAATTTACATACAATATTTTCTGCCTCATCTTTCATGCGAAAAAATATGCACATGTCATGAGAGAAATGCGATATTTTCAATGACTTTATTGCTGGTCATATGCTTGAACGCATGTGGTGATGTGATGTGCGTGCTTTTTTTGGCAACCATGCCAATTTCAGCAAAGATGGTGACAACATGAGCAAAATTTGATTTAAATAGCCATCAACGAAAACCGGTGAGCGCCCTTCTAAAGCAAAAAAAAATCTATTTGCCACTACTTTATTTGTTTTGTTTTTCTTTCGTAAATACCTAAGGTCGCCGCTTACTTATTAGAGCAAACAAATAAGTAACATACCCAAAAAATCTTCGATGATCACGTACTTAATCATGCTTTTACTCTTCAAAATAGCTCAATCTTTTTATCATTATAATAAAATACAATATGCCCCTTTAGGCAAAAAACCTGAATGGATTTTTTTAAATATTGGCCATAGCAAGATAATTTTTTTTCTGAAATGAAGAGATTAATCAAAAGGCATTATTTTTCTGGGTAGGGTAGCAGCAAATGGTTGATGTTGATGGTGTACTACGTATCTACAATACGTACAAGCTTTATTTCAGTCATCGTGACGCATATTAAATAAGTACGCTAGTGTTAGAAGAAATTAGATTTTTAAAAACGTACTCGTACTACTGTTAGATAGATACAATACACATGTTTGATGGGTTGTTGCAAGAAAGAGGAAAAAAAAGAGAAACAACCAAACCAAGCCCCGGTTTTTTTAATAAGGAATGCGAAACAAAACCGCGTCTTCTTCCACTTCTTTAGACAAGTTGGTACCGAGACCGGCTCATACTTGTTACTTCCGCCTTTCATTCCTACTTTATTTCTGCACGGTTCCATTTTTGTATTTATGTATGTATGTGTATACTACAATTTTGTGTTGTTGGTGGTGGTGGAGGTGGTAGTGGTGGATGATGTGAAAGAGCAAAAAAATATATATATTTGGCAGTCACTCAAATTATTTCCCATAATAACACTATGATGTTATCCAGTTCTTATCTGAGGATTAAATTGCCTCACGAAATGTCTACGCACACTTCAAATAAATATATCTTGAATGTTTCAGCCTATGTTTGTTCTTCAAAATGTTCCTTTCTCATTCATGAATCACGAGACAGAGCGGAAAAAGGCAAGGTCTGGGCAAGATTTTTTTTCGCATTCTTCTGGTGTTGCAAGTAATAAAAAAAAACTATTCTTGTATTGAATTGAATTGAATGAATGCATGCATGCAAGCATGCATTGCAAGGAAAGGAAGCACGTTTTTTTTTCTTCAAGAAAAAGAAAGAATACTTCTTCCCATCTATACTGGTTTTTCGGAAGCGCACTCCTATTAAAAACTGAATCCAGGCGTATCACTTGTATGATATGATAAACGTATATAGCAATAATAATAATAATAATCCACATTATATCTTGAAAACGTCCTACCTACTTACTTACACGTACTTCTTTGAAGCGAGAACTCCAATGATAAAAAAAATAGGTAATAGGTAAACAGGTGGGTTCAGTGACCAGCAGGGGGCAATACTCAGTTTTATTTTCATAATGATAATAGTGAGAAAAGAGAAGGTACCACTAATGCCGAATTATTGTGAATTACCAGCAATTATACTATTATGCATACGTACGAAAAAAAAAGTTTTGATGTGCAAAGGAAGAAGGGAAGTCTGATGCTGATGATGGTGATGGTCATGATGCGAATGATTTTAAGAGCGAGTACAAGAACCATAAAAGAAAAACGATAGGGATAATAAAGAAAAATAAAGGATTTTAAAAAAATCTTGTGTCCATGAAAAATGGAGATGAGCATACAAAGCACACTTTGACAACATCTATTAATGCACTGTGGGTAGCATGAATAATCGTGGCTACTAACTACAAAAAAAATACTCATGATGATACAGTGAAGTGCATGTCATGCACACTTCAAATTTATTCTTCCATTTTGCCACGAAAAATCCTGAATACATGCATGAAAATTCAGAGACAAAATTCACAGTTTTATCGCCATCGTTTTTATAGCAAAATTAATGTAATTTCACTTTATAATTCGCTCGTTCGTATCACCAGTGTTTACAATGGTCATGCCATAATCAGTTAGTTACATTACAAGTACAACTACATCTTCCAAAAAAAAAAATTGGTGTAAAATTAATGTAATTTCACTTTATAATTCGCTCGTTCGTATCACCAGTGTTTACAATGGTCATGCCATAATCAGTTAGTTACATTACAAGTACAACTACATCTTCCAAAAAAATTGGTGCATGTTTCAAATTTTCTTTTTGCATTTTGCATGAAATGCATTCATTCTCCCCAACAATTTTATTTCGCTAACAAAGTCATAAATCAGATGACGGCAGTGAAGACACAACACATTTATCTGAAACGATTCGTTCATCAATTTATTTTCGCTCTCTTCTTTTCTTCTTCTTCTTCTCACCAACTTCAACTTTCTCACAAGGAATATAATTTAGGTACATACTGGCAAAACCATACACGTTTGAGTATAAGAAACCCTTCCTTTTTCCTCTCCTCGAAAAACGATTTTCCCACTCTCTTAAGCAAAAATAAAATTGTTTTGTTTTTACTACTCTGCAATATTACTTTATACGCTTCACATACGAAATTTGTGGTAGTTTTGCTATTTCAATTGTTCATAAATCAGATGACGGCAGTGAAGACACAACACATTTATCTGAAACGATTCGTTCATCAATTTATTTTCGCTCTCTTCTTTTCTTCTTCTTCTCACCAACTCCAACTTTCTCACAAGGAATATAATTTAGGTACATACTGGCAAAACCATACACGTTTGAATATAAGAAACCCTTCCTTTTTCCTCTCCTCGAAAAACGATTTTCCCACTCTCCTTAAGCAAAAATAAAATTGTTTTGTTTTTACTACTCTGCAATATTACTTTATACGCTTCACATACGAAATTTGTGGTAGTTTTGCTATTTCAATTGTTTTCTATGCATCTTTTCCATCCCATTTTTATCCATACTTAAGGTGGTGGTGAGACAACGACAAGGCCATAATAATAGTGGGGAAGGATTTTACCAACTTATTTACTAGCAGTAGACGAACTGCAATAATAATGTGGGAATTGTGTGGAGCACAATTTAACTTCTTTCTTCTCCTGATGAAGAAGAAGTAGACGAACGAAGAGGGAAATGAAAGAAGCATAGCATGATAATTAGAGATTTCGTATTTTACTATTTTTTTTCTTCAAAGCATTATCTTAATGTCAACGACATAATAATAATAAATATATTAAATCATGCAGAATCAACTAATATCTCTTCTTGTGTCTCCGTCTCTCTGCTTAAAATTACTCTCATTATTGTTGCAACACAGAAACAACAAAAACAAGTGGCAAGGAGGTAATAATTGAGGAGACACAAGAGGTAAAATGAAAAAAAAAAAAATCTTAACAGAAAAATGGAGATAGAAGGGGATGGAGAGAGTGAGTGTTTATGACCACACTTAATAGCGATTATTGTTCATTCTTTTGTTTCTCCGCCTGATATTTCGCAAATACATTAGAATAGAAAAGAGAACTGTTTATCATTTTAGTTTTAACTACCTCATTTAAAACGTGAGTAATTGCAGTATGTCTTCTTTCTCAACGAAATCTGGGATGAAAGCCGACAGGTACATGATTCTTACAGCAACTTCCACGTTTAAAAAAAACGTGCTCTTTAATCATACATTCCTCTGCATTGTAGTTAAAATTATAATTCAAAATGAAATAAAGGGCAATTTAGCATTCTTCAACTTTAAAAATAAAATAGATTTCATGTACGAATATTGTCCTCACAATCACAATCATCCTTATCATCCCTTTCGTAAGTAGACGTCAACAAAAAAGAAATGAAGCGAAACGTTTAGGAGAACAATGCAATATGCAAACAGAGGAGACAGCAAAATAGGCAGTAGTTTTTTATTTAGAAATATTTTGTTGACGAGATGAAGATGATCTTTCGGAATGAAAACCTCTTTACGAACGAGATGGATTGGATCTATTGAAAAAAAGAGTGCCACAGTTGTAGAAAAAAAATTGTCCTGCTACTGCTGCACGTAATTGTAGTCTAAAAATAAAGTCATGATCGTTAATGATTGTCTCGTTATTGATCAAGAATAAAAAAGAACGTTTAATCGCTATTTTCATTGACATACTTGAATATGAAGTTTTCCTCCCGTTCCTCTCATCTTTTTTTTTTGTATCGACATCGAGAAGAACAGACACGTTTTATGCTTTCATTTTTAAATATTTGTCATTATCTACTGCACGCTCTTCGCATAAAGGGGAAAATCATCAGTTTTTGCCGACAACAACAATAACAGCCCTACTACGTGGCAATGCTTGATTTACTCTGCTGGTGCATGCATTTACAACAAAAATAATGGCTATTGAAGGAGGTGGGATTGGATGCGAACGCGCAAACCCAATATATATATTTTTTTCTCGAGACTTCATTCAGAGGGGCAAGATCAATCGGCAAGAGAAAATTTAAAGGCCAATTTGAAACTTTGAAAAGTTGCTGAAACGGTGTCATTCATGGAGGGATCAGCAATAAATATGTCGAATTAAGACGTTTTACTCAAAAAAGTTAACCTCTCTTTAAATTCGACACATAGGCACAACTAGTTCAAACGCTTCAATCAAATCAGGGCCTCAAGCCATGACGAAAAAAAAATAGCACGCAGGATGTGCAAATGCATGCATGATAAAGCACATCATCATCATCCTCCACAGTGATACCACCACCGCACCGATGCTGACGTCGTTTCCCTTTTTGTTTTTAATGCATAATTCCTTGAAAACGAAGATAAGCTGATGTTCTCAAAAAAACTTGATAAATGAGTAAGCGCGATGCAATTTCGATGCCCTCCCGTTACTACCTTTGCCTGTACACATCAAAAAATTTTATTTATAGCTTTCAATGAATATATTTTTCTTTATGCAAATTATTGAATTTCAAAGTACTTATTGCAATACATTTGGAAAAGTCTAAGCCTAGGCAAAAAAACAATGAAAAAAAATCCTTAATGTTCTTCGACGTACGAAAATCAACATGAACATTAAATATCATTTGATTACAACAGGTTCTTTCCCAATTTTCCGTTTAATTTTCTTCTTGATACGCACTTCGAGATGAACAAATCCTTCATTTTCAATCCAACAAAAATCCGGTCTGACTTCTTGCACCAATGCTTCCAATGATTTTTTTATACCTTACTTAACTTATAAATATGCTAATATCTACCTTTTATAATGATGCTCGGTAATATGAATATGATTAATGGCCTATGAATATGTTCCTGTTAATAGATCATAAGCATAAATCAATGAGAAACGAAAAAAAACTCTAATCATCAACCCGACACTGCAATGTATGTAGTAAGAAAGAATGACGAGAGCAATCATTCGGTCTCTTAAAGTGTTTCCAAACATTTTCATTACATCCGCCAAACCGTCATTGCATTACTTATCTGAACTGAAAATGATATTTGTTGAGCTTCTGACTATGAAGCTCTTCCTTTTTGGTGTAGATGACCATTTGACAGTAATAATGGGTGATGAACATAATTCTTCTTTTACCCCTTCCGTTGCATTGCGTTGAGAAGCCTAACAAGGTTTGGGCATTGGTCTATGAGGTTTTCAAGCACTATTGCACGAAATCCATTTCATAAGTTGGAATTTCAAGGTAGGACGTTTCTTGTGTATTACGATGGGTGGATTAATATCCACTGAACATCACACGTTATAATGTGGCAATAATGACAGCAATTTTCCGCTGTTCTATTTCTGAGAAATTTAATTGATTTCTCACGCTCTGACTTTACTCTCCTCTGCTGATAGTACATAGTCCTTATTGGACGAATTAGAAGATGACTATACGAGATCATAATGATCCAAATGGAATTTTTTGAATGTCTTAACCAATTTTCAGAAGAAAAAAAATCGAGGGGTAGGCTTTCTAAGCTTTCTCTTTTACTCTCTGCACTTTTGAGATCATTAGTGTGATACTTCAAAACTTGTGTTTTTTTTAAGAAAAAAAAATGCTTTTTAGAACACCCAATGAAGTGCAAATGATCAATGAATTTTGCACTCATTATCAAGATTCTTTGGTAGCAAAAGAAAAGAGCTTGAAAAAAGAGATTGTGAAGAAAATTATGCGAATAATGGCACGTAATAACAATTTGTCCGTTCTATGTGCGCTTATCAAAAACACCTCAGTGAGTAAAATATTGAGTTTAATGAAACCTAACCCGAGACAAAAGGAAAGATAAAAAATAATTTCCCTATCTTTCCTGTTTCGTCAGGTCGAAATTGTTTTCGCCCTGTAAGCAAAAGAAGTGATGATGAGAGATAGAGATGAGATGAGATCGCAACATGCTACACGAAATCTAAGAAAATAGCATGAAATTATTCCGTAAAAATCTTATTTTCGTTACCAGAAGCAGTCTGAGTTAGAAGCAGAAGAAGAAGAAAAAATTGCTTGGTTGCATACACACCTCTTCTTCTTATTCGCTTCAATATTATTCCTGAGGAAGCATGACAAAAATGATACGGTTTCCTGAGATTCCCTAAGGACAGTTTTTGAAAATCTCAAATCCTCCTCAGTCAACTCCAATTTCCAACCAATTACTGAAATGCATGATGTGACGATGATGAGAGAGTGCAGGAGGGAGAGAGGAGAGGAGATGAGTGAACCCTCTAAACAACCTGGGAAAGGACACGTTTCAAACTTCTTAACTAGAACTCACAGGTAGGAAGCACAATATTTTATGGTTATTATTAAAGCTTCTAATAGTAGGACTTTTTTTCCTGCTCTTATAGTGTTTCTCCACTGATTTTTTTTTGCTGCTGCAGATGTCAGCCATGATGATGATCATGATGACGATGAGGAAATCTGTATCAATTTTCATGGGAAGTCGTGCATTTCAATATCCAAAGTGAGGCAAAAGTGCAACAAAGAAGTTTAAATGTAAAAACCTGCCGACGAAGGGAAAAGAATGAGAGTATGAAATGAAATGAGAGGACAAGGAAAAAAAAATTATATGACGATGATCTATTCGAAGATACGAAGTTCATTTTTAATACCACCGTAATATTAACTATAACTAACCCGATCGAAACCAATTCTTGGCTTCCTTGGTTACTATAGATCGAACCAATATTCACTCTGATTTCAAATCGCATGCTAAGGCCATAACAATAGAGTGCAACGTGCTGTTCACACCTGTCTTTCCTTTCTTTATGTCATGTTTTCTAATCAAACTTTTATTGATAAGGGCATCTATCACTAAAGTCGAGGCTACCACTCACTGCGAGAGAAAAAAAGGAAGACAACCAAAAGCTCATTCCTTGATTTAAAGGGAAACATGAGATACAATCTCCTACTCAAATGAATCAGGAGCAGCTCAAAGCAGGCATGAAAATGGTAGAGCTGAAAATAATTCTTTTCCTTCATTGACATTGACAGGCACTGAATATTTCATCAACACTATCACTAATTTTTTTTGTTCACTTCACCTCATTTGCTATTTATATGCATTTATTATTAATGGAAATTTTTTGAACATGATGAAGTAATAATTTTTCTTTAAAAAAACACCGTGTATTACATTTTTGCAATTATTTAAAGTTTTCTCCTTTACATTTTTTTCCCTTTCATCTGTCACTCGAGTTTTTTTGGAGATTAATGAGAATAACTTTGCATGGCCATTTACTTACGCACAAAAGTTCATGGCTTGCTTTCATGAGGTCTTTTGGTTACTTCCATCTTAATTATGATAATGTCATGTTGTAAATTATGAAATTTAATATTTGGTGTGCGCCCTTTTGCGTGTCTCATTAGACGTGTCGAGTGCTTCGTTTTTGTCCATTTTGTTACACACTTTTGAACTGCATGCTCTTTACCTTTCATACTAGAGAGGGATGACGATGATGATAATAATATGATGGTCATAAGAGTAGCTATTATGAGCTATTTTAAAAGACATGCATGATGCCCTTTGAAGTTTGCTCCACGACAAACAATTTATTCTCCTATAACTCAGCCGTGATTATTATGGGATGGTTGATATGTCCGCAGCAGCGGGAGCCAGGGAACGCGCCTCGAACGATGACCATTAAATTTATGCTGTGATGAAGGAGGTACCTTCGCTTTTTTTCATAAAAAAATGCTCTCCTTTCTTAATGACTGTGTCAGCTACCGTACTCAAAGAGCGAGAGGTAATTATGAAGAAAGGTAGGATGGCAAAAGGGAGAAAGAGAGAAGGGAGGTATAAAGAGCAAGAAAATTGGCAAATGAATAAAAAAAACGTTATTTCTTGAGCAGACGCTAATATGACAACATCAAAAAAAAAGAAGGGAAATCCATATGGTCTTTCTTAATCACATATAGTTTCACTGGTTTCTCTCCTGAGCTGTTAAAAAATTTGTGAGATACCTAAGTTCATATCATTCTTCCATTCTTAAGAAAAAAGAAGGAAATGCAATGATTTAATGACATGCATGCGCAGTTCCTCAGCCACCAATGATAATGGGCAAGGTAACAACGGCAACCGGTATACATCATCTATTTCTCTTCCGTACGCCAATAAACTGAATTACAAGACGGTGAATTCACCCCCTAAAGCGAGCTTTAAGGGAATTACATTGTTTAATTCACGAAATTTCGAAATGATAATGGAGCGGAGCGCATCTTATTTTTCCAAACCGTCTTCCTCAACATTTCAGATTTTTGTTTTGACAATGAAGGCAGCAAAGAATGGACTTTTTTTTGTTTAAGTCTGATTCATTTTTTCTGGTAAATTATGTATGTACATATATTATGGAATTTGTATAAAAGAGTAATCATGATCACAACACCACAACAACAACAACAGCAAAGTTGAAGCAGAGAAGATGAGAAGTAGAAGAAGAAGAGAAAACATTATTGTTCGTTCAATGATGATGACGGTCTAATTCGTTGTACACGGAGTCATGTGCATTAATTGATGAAGACATGTTGGCAAAGTACATGTCAAATAAATTAGAAAGAAATCGGACCACAGGCAAAATGTCGTATTCCCACGAAACGAAAAAAAAATAATATAATCAATGAAAATGAAACGTAAATGTGTCTTTTTACCGCTAGAAGACAGCAAAAAGAAGACAATGTACAAATTGTATTATGTTGTCAATGGGTAATGATGAAGATGATGGGCATCATCATCATCATCATGATCATTCTCATCACAATCACAATCACCGTCAACGTTTTTTTTTTTCATTCCTGCAAACCATTGTTTAACAATGCATGTGTTTAGGTTTTGGTGAAGAGAAAGGAGAAAGATAAAGCTGATTGACTGCTACGACATAACTACATCAACGTACTGTAAAATAAGATGGATAATTTTTATAATCATATCAACTCCCCAGACGTTCGCTAACGCCAAGCCAAACCATGATCATCATTATTACCATCGAATCACATCACAACATCAACATCCAAGAACCGAAAATGCATAGAAAACTTTATTATTCTCAGGTGACAAAATAAGTGTGAGGTACCGTTACTGCAACATTAGACACAATATATTTTCAACGTACACACGAAGATAACATGCTTAATTTTTTTTCTACCTTTTTCCAACACCATTTCATCTAATATCATTTGCCACAGTCAGAATGATAGATGAGTGAGACAGTAGGCGAGCAATAGGATATGAGCATATCATGATGATGAGAGGAGCTTTTGAATCACTTTGAGACAACATAAATGACAAATAATTCTCAGAGCGATTTCTCCCCGCACAAGTTGCAATTGAACGGGAGTTGCAGAAAAAAAAATTTTGCACAAGAATATCGGGTACTTTTTTGAGAATTTGAAAATTAGGATGGCCTACTTCAAAAACCTTTATTCTCATTGAATCTCTTTTTTTCCCTTGTATGCACTTACAAATTAATATGAAATAAATAATAAAAAATGACATAGCTGTACTTTCGGTAAAGGGAGCTTGTGCACACCGAAACTTCACAGGTGTTTAGCGGAAGAGGAAACTGAAGGAATCCATTCATAATAATAAGAATTATGGGTAAACATTTGTTCTCTCTCTGATCGTGCAAAAATATTGCAGTTGTGAGAATAAGCAATATATTTAAGTATGTGTGTGTGTATGTCTGCTAACGGGAGAAAATGCAGTATTCTTGACAACAATTTTCTCAAGTTGTTTGCTTGTTTATCTTATTTCGGGCGAAATAAAATTGGGATAAAGAAGAGAAAACAATATTTTTTTTTCTTTTGGCAAAACAAGTGCATCATGAATGACGTGAAAAAAAAGCCACAACTTCAGAGAAATGCCACTCTGTCTGCCAGTTCCTAAAAGATTTTTTGCACCACATTAGTGCACATAATACCTACGTAACGTAACATGTTTAATACTACAGCCGAAGAAAATCAAGACCATAAACTGCATCAAGAATGAAACAGCATAAAAATAAGATAGGGAAAAACAGGAGCGTAAATCAGCAGAAAAAAATGCCTCCTGCATTTTTCTTCTGGCTTTTTGGTAGATTGAACGCTGTCAACTGTCTTATTAGTTTCTTCGCTAATTATATGAAAAGTTTTGAGAAAAAAAAATCGCTGACTTTTTAAAATGGACTTTATACGTTACATCCTGTCAGACTCGCAGCCTCAAACTTGAGCTGGGGCTATGTTATTGCATGTCACTCAGTTTGAACACATCTTTCGCACTGCAAAAGCAATAAGGAATGTGTATTTTTGAGGGAGTAAAAGTGTCAAATCCTGTTAGAAACACAACAAGCGGTTACCTTTGAAATGAAGTGCAGCAGAAAGAAAAAAAAACCCAGAGAGAAAAAAAAGTGGAAGCGGCAGCAGGTATGTTATCTCACTGATGAGGAAAAATAATATGGTTCGCTTGCACTCAATCTATATTTTTGCTTATTTTAGCAGCGGGTGTGGTTAGCCCGTCTCTGATTGCGTTTTTGGGGGCAACTCAAAAAATGCAGAGAGAAACGAAGCGACAGTTCCTAGCTACATAGCTTGCGCTGCATGCATTTCGTTTCATGAGAATTCGTCGTAATACCTATGCCAACTTTCATGAAGCAAAAAAAATATATTTGATATTTTTTTCAAACACATGCAAAACGCTGAGCGTATCAACCTAAGTAAGTAAGTATAAGCTAATTTTTCTCTCATTAAATTCATAATCCTCATTAATTCATTTGAACCTTAGTTAAAGACTAAAAATTTATGCAGACGAGAAGCAATTTAATTGCTTTTTTTGGTTCAAACACATTTGTGAAATTCCTCGATCGACCTTTTTGTGTCTGTCTCACTTCTAAAATGAAATTAGAAACTTGATCAAAATAAGGGAAAAAAAATATTTTGACTTTTGGATTTGAAAAGCTAAGCTGTGGCAGCTTTGGAGGATAATGAAAATGGGAAAAAGATGAATGCAATAAATTCCTAACCGCAGTAGCCTTAAGAATTTGGTAAAGCAGGATGCGATGTTGTGAGTATGATATTATCCTAATATGTTTGTGCGCCAAATCCATCAACCTATAATCCTGGCTGAGAGCTACTTGATGTCGAATGTCGACACACTACATGATATTGATGAGTCCATGAGTTAACTGAATGTGATATTCAATCTTTTTTTTTTGAGCGATTATTACCACGACATTAAGAAGTACTATCAGGTAGACCAAAACGATTTTAGAAAATTGTGCGTTGTGGTTCCAGAGCTATAAAAAGTTATTCTCGAAAGCCGCTATTATGTGGTTTTTGAATGGACCTTCAACAGGATGACGCTGGCTGAATGCCTGTGTAGCTATTTTTTTGCTTTCTTTTCAATTCAATCGCGTTTGAATTCAAGGAAAAGGAAATCACGTTTTAAGAAAAGAGGATGCGATTGAGAAACCAATACCAAAGTCAGTTAAGTATAATATAATATTATTATGTTTAGTCTAAACAATAGAACAAATGGATGACGAATAAAGGTACTTTTATTCTTGCTAAATAGCTTTTGATAAGTGTCAATGATGAAAACTTTTTCCTTGAGAATCTTTACCTCACCTCCACCACCGTCACCTCCTATTCAATTCAATTCAATTGACTGAATGAATAATAATATAAAGCACGGGGCATCGCTATTCAATTCAATCCGCTTTCATGCTGTTCAATTCCAAACAGCTATATAATATCATCCTTATATCTTCTTCTCAACTTCCTTGCATAAGTTTTTGCCCCAATAATGGTCACTGTTATCTTATTGTTTATGACTCCAGAAAATAATGGATTCCACGATCCTACTAAAATCCGAGTACAAAAGGATTAAAACAAATCCAATCCGTCCCCAATCCTTAGAATATCCAGATGAGCAGTCTAAAATCGCTATTATTATTTAAATCGACTTAGGTCACTACAACAATCCTTTTTTTATTGTTTAAATACCGCATTGCACTTTGTACCTAGACATTCGCGCATTTTTCAGAAAATCAGGTCTTGCTTGCTGCATTATTGCTTTAAAAATGAAAGTTGTAAATAAATTTGGGGTATCTAGAATCTAGTATGATTGTGATGTGATTGTGTTCTTTTTCTTGATAAAAGAGTTTTTACTTAAAGTGTAATTCGAGAGTAGAATAAATGGGTTTTGAAGTTACAAAGGAATTCGCTATTTAGAAATGCCATTCACCATAAATCATCATGTGCATAAGATACAAAAAAAACAATAATATGATATTTGATACAACTACACCCGCATCACCTCACATTCACATCACATAGTTTTTCTTTGATCGGAATCGGAAGCTAATACAAAAGATTGATAATATGTTAGTGGAGTAAAGGAAGAAGCTGCCCTTTAATAATAAATGGAAATATTTCAAAGGGAGTTGAAAGATGCCATTAAGTCTTTCTTTTCAATGAAGAAAAAAATGCCCTGGTGTTGTTCTTGGTGGTTGGTTGGTGTTATGCAAGCCTTTCTTTGATGTTATATGCATTTGTATTGTTTGAAATTAAAGCACTCAAAGAGCGTAAATATAACTTTCAGGTGTAACACAAAAGAAGCTCGACTACAACAATAATAATGGGGATACTTGCTTGCATACCATTATCGTTTGATCTATACAAAAAAAAAGTGAAGAAGAAGAAGAAGAAGAAGGAATGGAAATTAATCATAAGCGCTTGGTTACTGACCTTTTCTTGCCGCATCCGACCTTGTCGAGCTCTACATGTCGATATTGGGCATAAGCAGCCATTCTGAATTTCTTCCTTGTCTAAAAAAGATATCTTTCTTCTTCGTAATCGCAAATCCGGTGCTTCTTTTTTTTTCCTGAAGCTGTGAAGTACTCAATGAAGTAATTTAAGTTTCTGGTTTCTACACGGTGCGGTAGTTGTAGTTTATTTTCCTTTTTCTTTTCTTCCTCTCTGATCCTCTGATTTCAAATTCACTTCGCTTTCAGTAGGTACAGTTATGGAGTTTTTGCAATTCTTCTCGTACAAATGCTACTGCGGCTGCTGCAAAAATAAAGAAAATTACCCGTATTTCTTTACTCTTGTCAGGATAATAAAAAGTAATGGAGGTGATGATGATAGTGCGATTAATTCACTGAAGGAAAGATGTTTGACTTTTTTTTTGTCAAAAGGTTGGAAAATATAGTAGCAATATTGTCAGATCAATTACTTTGAATGTCGTCCTTAGGGCAGGGTTTATTTTCCTGGTTAGCAGTTCTCTTCTTCCGATTACTGACGTGACGTGCTATCGCTGTTCTTCTGGAAACGAAGACTTCTACTTTGTTTTTCTATATTTTTTGTTTCACAACGGAACCGTGTACAAATTCTAAGACGAAGATTACTTTTCAAGAATAAACGAAGAAGACGGAAGCAAATGGAACAGATTGATGATGACTTGGCTCTTGGCTCGCTTTTTTTATGTTTCTATCCTTCTACTTCCAAAATAACTTTTAAAAACGTTGAGGGGAAAAAATGGTTCTTTCAAGATGATGATACTATTTTCGCTTTAAAAATAACTACTCTGTACTCCCTTTCCTTCGTTCCTGGAATGGTATATTTTTTGAAAAACTTGTACGCTCCGCTTTTTAACTATTTTTTTTCTCTATCTCCGGATGACTTTTAAAAGGTAGACACGAGGAAAAATCGTGGTGACGTTTTACTAAAGCACACTGCTGTCTGTCTGACTAACTCCGCTGCCGCTGAGTAAGTTGTGTGATGTACACAGTAGTAGTTTGTCAACTGATGAAGAAGCCGGCTTCGCTATTGATACTAATATGGTCGTGTTTCAGCTGTTTCAGCTCTCACCCTTCTTCTTCTTCCTTGGCTTTGGCTTATCGTTCCTATTGCTGTTAGCCCTTAGCTTGCTCACTCACTCTTCTGTCTGCTTTACTATTCCTATTGCTATTTATTGCACACGGCTGATAGTGATGGCAACGCAAAGCAATGTTTTCGTGGTGGTGTGGTGGCTAGCTCTCGGAGGATCCGCTGCTGCTGCAGAGGAAATGCTATTGCTTTGTGTGGAGGAGGAGGAGGAAGCTTTGAGGAAGAAATTAAAATTTTTGTTTTGTTTCTCGAATCGACTGACTGAAGTGAAATGTGGAACNCCCTTAGCTTGCTCACTCACTCTTTCTGTCTGCTTTACTATTCCTATTGCTATTTATTGCACACGGCTGATAGTGATGGCAAGGCAAAGCAATGTTTTCGTGGTGGTGTGGTGGCTAGCTCTCGGAGGATCCGCTGCTGCAGAGGAAATGCTATTGCTTTGTGTGGAGGAGGAGGAGGAAGCTTTGAGGAAGAAATTAAAATTTTTGTTTTGTTTCTCGAATCGACTGACTGAAGTGAAATGTGGAACTGAGGGTGGCTGGCTTTTGTTACACAGGTATTATACCCATTTAAGAGGAATCATCATCAATTTTTTATACGAGCTATATAAGCGCTATAGCTATGCAAATACTCAACTAACATAATACAACACAATCTAACTCTTCTTCTTTCTTTCTCAAGGGAAAATGCACTGTAATGTAATGTAATAATGAGATGAGGTATGTCTGTCTATCCCTATTCAGAAAATAAATTCAATGTAAAGCTTAAGCAATGTAAAGTAATGTGAGGTAGATTGAATTAGATTTGAAGTTGATTTTTTTAGAAGCAAAACTTGCATTTTTAGTATTAGAAAAAAAGGAAGACCAAGTAAAGCAGTAAAAGGGAAGGGAAGCAAAAGCATAAAGCAACTGTTTTTTACTGTAAAAAAAGGGAAGAAGAAAAAGAAGAGGAGAAACATGCATGCTTTACAAGTAAGTAAATGTAGAAATATATGCCTCTGCCTAGTACAAATACAAATACTAACATTGCCCATCATCAGAATCAGATAGAAAAAAAAAAGAATTTGATTTTTTTTTCTCTACTAAAAACTACAGAAGACAAGCAAAAATTGTTCTCGAAATGAAATCGAATGAGTGCAATGCAATACAATAATAATGCGAGATGCAATGGTAAATGGGATTAATGCTAGGTAAGTGCTGTTGCATGCATAACAAAAAAAAATACTGAATGAGCTGTTGTGTTTATGTTGTGTACGTACGTACGTAACGTAACTTCTTGTGGACTTTTTTTTGGAAATAATATTATTGGGGAAACATAAAAATGCAACCCCTGCTGTCGGAGCTTGCCATAATGCAGTTCCTCCTCCATTTATTCCATTCCACTGGGGCTGGGTAGTAGACAGAGAGAGAGACGGTGCGTTGTTTAGTTTTCGAAAATGTATTTTTTTTTCTTTTGTATCGGATAATATAATTTACATGCATGGCAGTGTAGTTGTAGTGTATAAGTAGCTGAAAAAAGAAGAATTCATGACGACGCTCGAAATGTTGTTCACATGGTATGAAAATAGCTTATGAGAAAACCGCATGTTTTTTTCAAAACATTTCTGTGTAGAATGGATGAAAAAAAAAAGAAAAACCAAACCACATGATTTTATTGCTGCTAGGATGATACTTACTTCTGAAGATGATGATGAATAATATGACATGACGCATAGAGGGAGATTATAGCCTTTCATCCAATTCTCTTCTTCATCTGCACTACGACAATTATGATTATCTAATGATACGATGCAGATGCATGCACGGCGACTCATAATCTTTTTTAAAGGAATTAAGTGCAGTGGAGACAATTATCGGGTATCTATCTCTCTCTCGTCGTCTCATTTTCGTCTTGTACCTACTCTAACTGATAATAAGAAAGGAATGATGATGATGATGATACAAATCTCCGAAGTTTAAAAAAAAGGTCCTGACTATTTGTCCACTTAAAATTTTAATGATGACAATGATCATGATATGATCATCATAAGTCGTAATCTTTGGAAATTTAGAGAAAGAGCGACTTCTTGGTCAAAAAGTTCACAATTCACAAACTTTTCCATTGTCATATCATACGGCTGAGTGGTTTGGGTTGGCATTGTTCGCGATGCAATTGCAATGCAATGCCATCATGCCACAATAATTGTACTAATCGAATCTAATAATGTGCGATGAAGAAAGCTGATATTTCGCATGAATTGCTAGATCATGGGCGAAGGAGAATGAGAAGAACTAGAAAAATGCATTTTTTCTCCTCTTCTTATCATATCATATCATATCTCTTTGTAATCAGGAGAAAAATGCGTTTTGTACATATTTTTGCCACTCTCACAGTTAAGCTTTTACACTGATGATGATTATAATGATGATTGTAGATGTATCCGTCTTCTGATAACAATCTCTTCCTTTTTTTTCTCTCTCTCTTGCAATTGCAATACACTTTATATGACTCTCGCAGGGGGACAATGCATCTCACAATAGGACAACAACAAACAACATGAGCAATCGTGGTAATCACAATCAACATCAAAATTGGTTACTTACTATACTCGCATTTGCCAACCAAGGCACTTACCCCATAATCCAATCTAGTGAAGAATAAGAGGAAGCGAAAAAAAGAGATAAAAAACTAGAGAAATAGCATTAGCTTTGCTATGAATGTTTTCGATAAACAAAAATGCCATGGATCAATAGAAAAACCCTCAAGTTTGGGCTGAATCATGCATGCATGCATAAACTCATTGCAAGAATGATGACGATGATGATGATGATGATGATGATAACAATAAAAGGAACACGGCTACTCTTACCCTTTTTTGAATTAATTACGATTGAGGCGGATGAAAAAGTCCTACTAAAATTGGAAAACTGCATTAAGAGTGAGAGACTACTTATTTATTGTCCTTCATGAATCGGAATTAAAGTGAGGGATACACACATACATACAAACGAGGAGAAAAAAAAAGAAAAACCCCCTTTGGTGTCGAAAGGGTTGTAATTATGGTAAAAATAATATTGAACAAAAAAATTTTAAATGAAATGGAATTTTGCGTAAATGTTACTCTGATTTTGATCCTTTTGTATAGGGATGCATCTCTCAACTCAAGTCGCAAACAACTTGAGAAGGAGAATCAAGAGGGACTTAAGGAAGGTTTGTAAAGTAAGGATGATCATCATCATCCGCCTCAATTGTTGAGCTTTTGAAATGAACGAACACACCTGCTCGATGTTTTCAACACCTTGTTCCGTCCGCTCATTTCATTTCGGTGTGGCTCAACTTTCTACCCTTTTTTTTCGCTCTTTCGCTAGATCACTCGTTCTCTGTCCTACATCATCTAGTGAGATGAACAAGAGAAGTGTAAGTAAAGAAGGAGGAATAGTAAAAATTCAAATTGACGAGACATTAAGTAAGTACATGACCATCATCATTATCATGGTGAACATCATGAGCGTTTTTTGATCGCCGTTTTACTCATATTGAATACCATGAAAATTATTAGTCTTTTTTATCCATTCACTTACTTTACATAGTTCGGATCATTTGACTTTTCGAACTCAACTAGGTCGAGCAAATGTTAACTTACTTTGTATTTTCCGATTGAATCACGATTTAAGCGATCTTTGCTACTCACGACGCTGATTTATAGAAGGAAAAGAGAAAAACATTCTCCCATGAGCATTCTTTACCACGTGATTATTGACAAACATATGATATGATAGAGAGGGGAAAAAGAGGGACTAGGAAAAATGGAGAGAATTTTTTTTTTGTAAAACGTTAGAAAAAGTAAGTGTTGTTTGTATTTTCTTCAAGATTCACGATTTTTTCATCATCATAAAAATGCAAAAAAAAATCTACTTTTTTTCTATGAAAACTGTTTTCCGCTTCGCATTGGAATGCAACTTTATATCTTCCTTGAAAAATCTCTCAAGCTTTCGATTGAAGATGACGAGAATGTCTTATAGAACAATTTTAAAAGCCTCCTCGTTGTAGTAGTAGTAGTTGTTGTTTTTAAAGTCGGGAAATTGCTCGATTTCACCTTTTTGATGCTTGATTTGGCTTTGCCATTTCATGAAGATGGTCTTGATGATGTTGTTTTGCTCACTTCAAGTACAAGATGGTTTATCATCATCATTTCATTGTGTCCATAAAAGTGTGCGGCTGCTGACTCTCATCTTGAGATTTAGGGTCCGTAATTAAATTTCACTCGTGATTTTACCCTGCCGTGATTTAGGACAATAAGCTCAATGAAGGGAGACCACGCGGACGAACGAATGGACTGCATTAATTTTTTTTTTTTTCAAAATGCGCAGCGCATCCAAAAATGAACTACTCACACGGTTTTGCTCTTCTTCTCTCTTCTCAAGAGAGCTCTAGTCTAGTTTTGGACTTAAAATTTTGTCTTGGCATTAAAAATTCATTGAGAAAAAAAAGGCTTTAAATACGTGCAATAGTAATAAGGATTACGTCTTGTAAAATTGAGAGAGGTCTTTTAAAGGGTTTCAAAGGCCAAAGCGATTAGACGTTATTACAATACTTTTCCTTCATCAGCTGTGTAGCTATGATGATGACACGGATGCGCAAGAAATTCCTAAATACTCTTCAAGAAAGAGAAATAAATATTCGCTCCCCTTTTACAAGATGATGGCTAAGGCCTCTAATATCTGGGAGGACAAACATTCAGGATTTTTTTTTTCGATCATGTCGAGAACATAAAGCTTTTCAGTAAGGACCACACTGACAGACAGAGAGGGAAGGGCCTGCGTGCCTGTAGCCGATTTCACCTGCAACGAGGGCTTCAAAGACGCCAAGAGTCAACCTTGAAAAAAAAATTCGTCAAAATGGATGTTGCACTGACACATCCCATTTTGTTTTGATGTAGAGTGGCGGGCCCTCTTCGATTTCATAGTGCGTTTGTCAGATTTATAATCCTATTCTCGATGAATTACGCCGGTCCCTTTGGATTGCCGCAAATGATAAAAGGAATAAGAGAACCAAACATTTTACTCCTGAGTTACTTACAGCCTAATTGAGAAACAAAGTCAGAGAATAGGAAAAGAAAAGGATTCTTGAGAATGGAATGACTATTCTGCAATTTGCATGCCATGCCAAGCATTCAAATCACTAAATATTACTTAACTCTCACTGTCATCTCAGTTCATTAATGACCACAAAAGTTTACTTTTATACCATCTCCGGTCTTGATTGTCGAAAGTAAAAGACACAAGAAAATATTCCGACTTTTTCTCTTAAATTATTAATATAAATTGTAGTGTTTATCCAACGAGTCCAAAGCTAAATTAAGAAGGGTATTTTTTGATGTTGCCAACTTTAATTTTGAAATGACAATAATATACTTTCGTTTCGTAATTGCTTTTTTCATATTTGTTCTCCTCAAACCAAACGCATCTGCCAATTCCTTCTTCTTCAAAATTTCATGAGACATATCACAATGCTACGTCGTCTCTCGATATGGTGGGAATTTATTTGCGCCACAGATCACCTCATTAGAAAGAGATCTTGGGGAATGAAGAGGATCCTTTAAATGTCAAGTCGTGGTTAACGTTAACTCAGATTGTAGTAGGGAAATGTTAATTTGAAAAAAGTTTCAAAATTTCATTAGCATATAATGCGCCATTATTACATTGGTTGGCTCTTCATCATCATCGTCCTCATCACCGAACGTCATGCATTGTGCACACTTGAATGGACTTAAAAATGGTTCAATTTTTATTTGATCAAATATCATAAGATCATCTCATAATTTCGCGAACGATAGGGACGTCGAACTCTTCATTTCTCTCTCTCCCCCCCGTCTCTTCAACAGAGAACCCGAAGTCGTGCGAATACCAAAAGTTATTGTAACTTCATCAAGCTCAATAAGACACGCAAAATCTTTAATGCATTATTTGAAACGTGTATGTACTACGTAGTACGTACTCATTTTTTTGTAATTATTCAATAAGATCTACTAGGACTTTACTTTAGAGAGCGAAGAAACCAGTTTTTTTTTCTTTATATTTTTATTGATGACAATCGTTCCAATGGAACCTTAGGGCAGTTGCTGTGAAACATGTAAGCATGCATGTTTATGTATTATTGATCTTCTCTTCAAATATGGACCAAAATAAGAGTTAACTCTAATTAGAAGTTGATTCAGATGTAATTGTTGTTCAAAATGTGCGTGATCACACGTTCGTACCAGATTTTATCTTCATGCAATAATTGTTCATGTCACGTTGCGGTCAAAAATGCTCGGTTTTATTGTATCCCACAGGACATTTGAAATGTCAAACAAACCATCTAAATCAGGAAAATCTTGCGATTTTCCCTTTGGTCGTTCGCGTTTCAAACTAAGTATGTGTATCCGTAAGCGTCAAAAGCACGACAACATTATTCATAAAATTCCGTAAACAATGCACCACAAATTTTTTGGCCTATTGATTTGTCAGGATTTGCTACAGTAAGATGCATTTCTCTGGTGGTCTTGTGAGTCCCTATGGTCTGCCTGCTTGATGCCACACACAACAATGAAAACTTTTCATAACCAATCTCAACTTTTCACACATTCCTTCGAAAACTTAAAGTATCGCTCTTTGGGGATTTACTACATCACGACTCACTACATGAGTGACAGCTTAGATAAATCGCTACTTTTACTTTTTTACCCTAAAATCATAACCTTTACCCTATAGCCACACCAATCCGTACTTGATGCAATCCTAAATGGACTTAATGTCTCAAGAAAAATTACACTTGAATTTCTCACACTTAAACAATAGAATTTATGAATACAATACAATTGCTCGTCTTAGGAAAATCAAAGAATGTCGAGAGTATATCACCATCATCAGAAATATAAGCTTGAGCAAAGTCTTAATCCCTACTATTTTCTCTTTTTCATTCATTTATGCCAACACAACAAATTACAAATTCCAGTCAAGCAGAGACACACGATGCATGCATAATTAGCGTCATTCATTTCCTAATACGCTTTCCCCGCTGATTTATCTGCCCTAATGATAAATTAGTTTCTTTGAATATTTATTTTTAAAAAATAATCCATTCTTTCCAAATTATTGTGCTTCCTCTTCTGATTTCACCGCCTTTTAAAAAATTACATTATGACTTATGACTTTGTTTTTTCTTCTTGAAGCACTCCACAATATGCATGATTATGAGTACTTACTTGCTTGACTGAAATATTTGGACCCCCGGTCAACTACAACTATTTCCGGAAATGTAACTGACCCTTAAAGTCGTAGTGTATACATAAAGAACCAATTTTTACAAGTATTCAAAAAATAAATTGAGTGGATTAATCCGTCTGCTAACTGCGGACACTGTTACAAATGTCTGCTGCTGCTACTCATTTTAAGTGCTCATTGTGTATTAACACGACAAGTAAATGGGATGTTACTGCATTTAACTTGACCATTTCCTTTTTCCTGTTACAAATAAAACTTCCTAAAAATTTGTACCGCTTCTAAAGAACGAAAAAAATTGTTATTGTCGTGATGTTATGCAATGTAAATACTAAAAAAAAAGAAAACAACTCGTTTCTACGTGGGAAGTTGTGTCGACGAATGTACTCACTTCAATTGGCCTTGAACCACCAACACAAACAGCGACGATTTTTTTTAAATGTTTGACCAAGTGCGAAGAGATTACCGTTGTTCCGTTTCTAATAATTTCTAACTTTTCAATGTAAATATTGAAGAACCAGATTCAGCCGGGTTGAATTCAACACATTTTTATTTGTTGTTATAATGACATCGTTTCCTTCAACTATCTAATGTTGAGGTTGATGACGTACAGAACACAGGACAAAACTAGAGCAAAGTGCATTGCATATTGCTAGGTTACTTTTTTTCTGCAGATGAACTGCATTTGAGCAATAAAGGCGTACTGCAATAAGACTGAATTAAATGCTAGGTTACATAAAGCAGATGTTTTCAATTAAATTGGCATCTCAACCAGATGCCTTTCGTTTCATTACAATTGCAATGCAACAAAAAAGTACATGTATGCATTTTAAGATTTTTTGCTCTTCTGCTTTGTAGTTTAGAGCCATCTTTCACGTTCGTATGCAACTACGCTAACGCATTCATAAAGCGTTTTAAAAAACTACAAACAGATTTTGACTTATCTTTGCAAATTGGTTTAAGCTTGAGTTTGAGGCTGGCTTGATATCTAGGATCTCCCGTTTCCTGTTTAAAGGATCTTGCATGCAAAGAGCCATAAAATTATAGAATCTCATCAGTTCATGCACCCATCAAGTATGCATGTACCAATTGTCATCCATTCTACTTATCACGGATGGCCATATTAAAACACTTCACCATCAATTGCTGACTTCATCATTCGGATAATAAAGCTTTTGTCATACGATTACAATTGTGACTCTTTTCACCCTCGTTAGCCATTAAGGTTAAATAAAAAATTCACCAAGACATCTTGAAATTTTTAGTTTATTTTTCTACACGCTTGAACAAAATCAATTCGCTTTTAAAAGCAAGCACAACAAAACTACCGGAAGGTTTGATTATGTATATGAAAAGTGGAAAAGTATGTAAGAAAATAAGTTTTGTAACAATTTAGTATTTTGTAGGAAAAAAAACTATGTAATCACTAATCATTGTTGTTATCAATAATTTCTCTTCTTATCTAGTTTTGCTTTTCCCTTCAACCCACTTACCTATAATATTCACAATTTCGGAAGCGCAACCGTAACCACAAGCAAAGAAAAGTAAGTAGCCTAATTTTTTTCCCCTCTCTCGGGGAAGAACTATTTTACGGTTATTGGCCACATAATAGGCATACTTGGTGATGATGGACTACTGGGAGGGTTAATTTTCCCTAATTTATTTTACTGGTATTACTACACTATAATAACAAACAAACCCGCCCACCAAAAAATAGCACAATTAATGTACGAAAAAGAAGAGCAGCCAATTACATATTGTTTTTTTCCTCACCTCAAATATCATACAAGTAAGTAAAGTATCATGCACCCCATCAACGTAACATATCGCACGCTAGCTACTTTTATTTCAGAAATTTATGATTATGAATTGTAATATGTAATGAAAGAAGGGTACTTTTCTTCTGATATAACAATAGGAAAAATGTAAATATTTTGCGTGTGCATTGCACTTGTTTTATAGTTTTTTTTTCAAAGCCCGTGTGTTTTTGTGTTTCCTTTAGTAGTAGTGCTTATTATTTTACCTTGGGCAGCTAAAACTAATTTTAAGCATTTTTTTAGACAAAATAATGTTAAGGTTATTCTTTAAAAAGTATTGTTGGCAGAAGAATGAATTTATTAAGTGTAACTAAAAATGCTCATCATAGTTAGTTGTGATACGCAAGTTGAGGTGCACGCATTAACTTTGGACATTGAGAACATTTAAGTATGTGAGCTTGTTTCTTCATGAAATTTTTGACTAAAGGAGTTTTTCAGTTTTTAATTAAATCAAAAACCAAATGATATAGTTTTCTCAGTTTTTTAGATCTAAAAGTAAGCAGTTGACAGATTTATTGCGACATTCACTGATTGATTCACTTCATACCAACCACTGCTAATCGTTCTTTTTTTTTGTCAAGTTATTTGCCAAGAAACGAATGATTTGTCAGTCCGTGAGAGTTTGCTACTAGAATTGTGAGAAATGGTTTTTGTCAATCATCATTACTCTGAGCTTGAATCATCATTTCGTGGTCATGTTTCCGGCTTTCTTGGATATTTTGATTTAAGCAGGTATCGTGTGATTATCAAGAGGTACCAATCAGTTCTTACTCGAACATCGTTTTCTGAAATTCATGCCCAATGAAAGATAACGTTTTCAGTGTTTTTTTTCTTCTCTAGATAAATATTATCAGGTAGATTTCGAATTTGATCAAACCTACGAATTTTTTTTTTGAATCATGCATGCTAACGTTTCCAAGAATTACTAGAATTGTGAGAAATGGTTTTTGTCAATCATCATTACTCTGAGCTTGAATCATCATTTCGTGGTCATGTTTCCGGCTTTCTTGGATATTTTGATTTAGACAGGTATCGTGTGATTATCAAGAGGTACTAACCAATCTGCATTTTCTTGTTCGAACATCGTTTCAGTTTCAGAAAATCATGCCCAATGAAAGATAACGTTTTCAGTGTTTTTTTTTCTTCTCTAGATAAATATTATCAGGTAGATTTCGAATTTGATCAAACTTACGAATTTTTTTTTGAATCATGCATGCTAACGTTTCCAAGAATATATGATGCAAGTCATTGTCAATCACTCATTTATTTGTACGTGCAATGATTATGGCTTCACTTGTTTGCACTTAATCCTCGTCCTGTGTCCGTGTGACAGTCTTCAATTCAAGCATTTGCCACGTTTAAAGAGAAAATTGCGTGTAGGTATTTTAAGTTCAGGTACACAGAATGCGGTTGTGATTGTGACAAAGAGGACTCTTTGTCAAGTATTTATAATTTCGGAAGCATTGTTAACAAAACTCAAACAGTCCGTTTAACTCACACATCGTTCAATTCATAGTCTTCTTGTCTAATCTGTCATTAGAGGGCTTCTTCTCTTTTTTTACTTGCCTTCATTCCACGAAAAGGTAAAAAAAAGTAAGTACAAAGCAAACCAATTGATTGTCAAAGAGTTTGGACGACATATGTCGTAATCATTTTTGCTCACTTCAAACAGAAATGTTAGCCATTTTGAATTTGGTCGGCTAAGCAAAACTTAAAGAGTAAATCACAAAATGTTTATTCCTCTAACAATTCAATTGTTGAGTAAACATTGATACAAGAAAGTAGGAAAGAAAATGCAAGCTGGCCATTAGTATTAGTCATTCCTTAAAATGTGTCCACATTTTTTTTAAAAGCAAATTCAGTTCAGATCAGAGACTTTTGCTGCAGCTAGGTAACTTACTTAGATCTAGGCATGTTTCCTGGTACTATTGAATGAAATAGAAAATGCAACAACGAAAACATCCCTTCTTTGCAATTTTTTTCAATTTGTAATGAAAGAACTCCCATCTCACTCTTAATGACTACAATCTTTTACGCTAAAACGCTATTAATATTGTCAAAACGAATAGCCCAAAATTTTTTGCATTCAGAGTTTTTATACCACATTCACGGTTCATTCCAAATTGTTGTGAGCCACACATACACAAGTGCAGGTAAATAGTGCTGTTGTCATCATGATTTTTCGCGGAATGACTGGTAAAAAGAGAGATTCGTCTCTGGAGCCTACACACCAACCATTGTCATCAACATTGCAAAAAAAAATTGTCTTTGTCGTCATGAGTCAGATGATTTTTTTTTCCTTATTACCGATGAAAAAACGTCTTCGTGGGATCTCTGGTTAATGATGATACGCATGCACTTGGTGGAAAGCGAGAGCGGTGGTTGAACTGTTTGATTTTAATGGTTGCATAATAGCACATGAGCTTTAAGCTAACCATTTTTTGGTCTAATGCCGGGGAGTACTCACGTAGAAAGCCTCCATTTTTAAGTGACTTCTTATGATATAAAATGGCTTGTTATTTTCAGAAAAGTGGAAATATATTTTCTACGACAGAGAGAGCACCGAGTTTACTTCCTTGCTTGTCGGAGATTAGTTTAGAAAGGTGTTGGAAAAAAATGAAAGTGCAATTGAAGATGAGTCTCACAGGACAATTCTCATCATCATCGCCATAAAAACCAACGGAAGCACACTCATCTGCTTGCACAGAAGCAATTTATTTCTGGCTCAGTGATTTCCACATCTTTTTTTTCTGTTAAAAAGGAAGCAAAAATTTTTGTGATTTTTTTTGCCGAAAAATATCACATTATCGGTTAAAATGCATTATATGGTTACGTGGGAATCTCCTGAGGTGTAAAAAGATTAACATCACCATCCCATATATCCATCCATCTACTTGCGATTTCATTTTTGACAAAATAATCCTTCTTGTATGAAATGCGCCGTTAGATGAGAGTGAAAATTTCAAGAACGGATAGAATAAAAATGATTTTTTTAAAGTGCTGAAGAGGAGGAGTGGCTTGATGTTCAATCATGCAAATTCTTAAGTCGCCTTCGTCTTCTTGTCGCTCTCCACCCAAAACTTGTATTCAATTAGCTTATTGCGACGAGAACGTTACAAGCTACAAGATTTTTTTTTCTCAATGAAAAAATGGCTTAGAAATCGAATTGGATTTTTAAAAAAATGTGTTTCAGCTATACCATTCCTTCAATAAATTTGGCCAATCTTTCATCAGATTATTAGATTACAAGAAAAGTCAGCTTGTTACACACAAGATTTATTTTAAGTCGACATGCAT
>JAHZMX010001267.1:0-19560 GCA_027743895.1 Seira musarum | reverse complement strand
ATTAGAGTAAAATGTCTAAAGTGACGCGTTTCATCATCCATGAATAATAATGACATCAGCAGCGAAGTGAGTACAAAAAGGTACGGTGTATGTCTGCATATCACATACCTCGACACAAAAGTGTACCTAATGTGTTAGGCACTATTTACCCAGGAAATTTACCTTAATATAAGAAAAAGCCATGTCATGCCATGCCACACGCTCGGAAACAGAGACAACTGTGAACTTGAATACTGATGGATGGGACGTGATGACAAGAATCTTTAGTTTTGTATCTTATGATGAGTGAAGGAGTGGGAGTTGGTGAGTGAGTCACTTTGATAAAATACACGGCGGCGGAAAATGCTCAACTTGACTAGAATGTAACTAAACTAAAGGTTGAAAAGTAGCATTGCTCAATTTCTCTCGTTTCCTCGAAAAAGAAGAAAAAAAAGGAAAGAAAATGAGGGGAAACTTGTATACTTGGCTTTGACGGTGATAGAGGAGTGTTAGAAAGACGAGCATCATTATCCCTTACTTATTACATGGAAGGAAGATTCATTCGTTGGAACATAGCTTTACACAGATTCACAGCAAAAAAAAGAGTAGATGTGTTTGTGCGGCTGCCTCTGCCGCTAGTGCTTGCTGACTAGGCACAATCGAGGAAATAAAGGAGGAAATGCTCTTTGGCATGGAACACTTGTTGACTTTCCGCTTCGTTTCCACCAGAGAAAAAGGTTAAAAGTTGCAGCACAATTTATTTATGATCTTTTTACGCAAAAAAAAGAAGATATGCGGCCGGCAGCTGATGCGACATGGGAAAGTTGAGTTGAATGAGATGAGAGGAAACAATGCTATTTTAATGTACCTTTTATTAACTGAGCTTTGTGTCCTTGTCCTCGAGTTCATTAAGCCATGGTACTAGTATGTGTGTACACTGATGTGAAGGAATTTGCAAGCAAGGAAATTTGACTACTGTGGCGTGGTGCGTGCAGTTGTTTGTACAACCCTAGCTAACATGAGAAGAGATCGTAATCAGAATAAATAAGAGCCGAGACTGGAGGATACGAGCTGAATGTGTCGTTATTAACAATTCAAATGATGATTAGAGAAAGAGGAAACGACACTCCAAACTGCGAATGGCTTGTTTAGCAGCCTTTTTAGCAAATTACGAGAATGAGCAGTTCATTTTGAAAGGGAAAAGGGGAAAAGTATTTAGAAATGAAAAAAAAAATGATGAGATGAAAGACCCAAAATTTTATTAAAAATGGTAATTACTTTGAACATATCTCTGTCGAGTCCATCCATTGAAGGAAGAAATGAATCAAAGATGGAATTTCAGTTCAAATGAACGGATGGATCAGTTGGAATTAGTTTTCATAATGAGCTTTGCTATACAGAGACATTTTTTTTCAAGTATGAATGTCAGCTTCAATCCGTCTTTTTTTAGATTTGTTCTTTGAGGTGAGAATGAGATGTTCATTTCTACTCAACTAAACCCAAGAGCGATGAAAAACTTGAACTGGAATGAATGTGGCAGCTTAATGATTATCGGTTTCAGGGCATGGCAAAGATATCTATTTTTATCAACATATTACAGAGTGAAAAGAAACCGTGGGAGGCAGTAATGCCCCTTTTCATTTTCACAAACTATTTACTCCTGGTGAAGTAATTCAGATGATTACAAACCCATTGAATTTCTCTTGATAGCTTCCAAATGGAATCTCATCTCTAAATCTTCGTGTCATTATGTCATCCAGATACAATGATGAAAAGAGCCAAAGTAGAGTAGGGTGGCTCTTGACGTCATTTAAATTTCGTAAATTCCTCATATCTGAAACGGGTTGTCCGTGATAATCTCATCTTGAAAGTATTTTCGCACGAAAGCACGAAAAACTTGTACAGGTGATGATGATGAGCAAAACCCTGTGTCTAGTGATGCGGTAAAAAAGTCTTTAGAATGATAAGGAGGGAAAAAAAACTTGATAGTGTACATCTGACATTTAAGGATACCCACCCAGGTTAGTGTTTGAAATGCTGGAGGCATCATCATTATCACACACTTGACTTATTTTTATATCGAAACTGCAAGATTCAATTTTTGTGTTTCTAAACTTGGCTCATGAAAAAAAATAAGACGAGGAATTTCTTAGCGTTTTTTCCTAATGTAATTCTCAGCTCACAGCTTTTCTCCCAGTTTCTCATTTTTTTTGAGTTGAGCATAGAAGGGAAAAATTAAATTTAATGACGACATTCTAGATATGATGTGCGTGAAATGGATATGAAGTTCGTCATTAGCCATTCATTCTCTATGTATTATGGATCCATTTTTAGTTTTACTGAAATAAATACATCTACGGAAAACCATACCACCGCGAGTTCAAGTTGTTTGAACTATAAATAGAAATTTTTAGGATCCATACAGATAACAACCATCTCCAGGAGAGAAATCATGAAATCCTTTTTCTTTCTCAACCAAGTTACTTACAATATGTCTTGGTTCGTGGATTATTGCGAAGTGAAGTGTGTCAATTGTCAATAATGGGTTGGATAAAAGTCGTATTTGTTCACTTTAGTTTGCTTTTTTATCTGTAAGTAATACGCACACTTCCAGTACACGCATCCCAAGGATGATGAAGCAAATGAAAATGTGTTTTGATTCAAAGAGGTGTGTGTTGTGTTGAGAGCTCCGTTTACGTCATCATCATTCTGCGTAAGAGTGCCGCTGCTGAAGATAGAAAGAGAGAGATACCTTCTGCCTTCGTTAGGAACGACGCTGGGGAAAAGTGCGTGTGCGTAAGTACTTCATTCATACTTACCTACGCACGAGGATCTTTTTGAAAGGAGTCAGGTCAATCATGAGTAGCAGGAAATGTTTGGTAGGTATTCCCCTAAAACTACTGTGTTCTTCTCCGTTCTCTGTAATGAGGAATAGCGGGGGAGTGGAAGTGTCCATAGAGTTTTTAAGCGGTATTCTCACTCCGTAACGTACGCGTGATGTAGCTCTACAAGCACCGGTTGCGCGACTTGACCTATTCTGATATAAATAGAGGATTGTATGGTGGCTGGAATGCTGGAAATGGAACAACTTTATTTTTGGATGCTCTCAATCTCTACGTTTAAATATAGCGCACGCACATTCCCGAGTTTGTCTTTTTCTTATATTTACGCACAACGTTTTTTAGGAATAAATAGAAAGTTAAAAATAGAAAAGAGAGAGAGAAAGTCTATATGCTCCATATGGAGGGAAAATGAACGAGAAAGGGAAAGCACGCACACACGCACGCACGTATATCCACATGCACACAGACAGCGACTTTCCCGGTTACGCACTTTCCTTTGGAGAGTACATATACCAAAAAAAGAGTACGTGGATAGATGATAGACCAAAATAGTGTTCTGGTGACTATTTTTTTAAAGAAGGGAGATAGTAGTACAACTCGCGATCGCGATTCATAAAAACGTGAATGAATGAACGGTTGAAAGTCTTGAACTGCATGATGGAAATGAAGCGTATGTTAAAAATGAGAGGGCTCTAGTTTACATAGGTACTTAGAAGAACATCTATTTGCCTGCTAAAATGGGAAAGAAAATTCTGGATTTGCACTAGTCTCACTTTGCCCCATAATTATTCTCTTAATTGATCACTAATGAATTTTTTCGTTTTTAGGTAAATGTAATTTTATTTTAAATGATGATCGAAACGGGAAAAAGTTAAGGGGTAAAAAGTTTTCTGTGTGATTGCGCAACGTTTTTGCTCCCCACTCCCAATCAAACTTTTTTTACTGGTTTTACATATCAATTAGCGCGTGTCAGTTGCAGTCGCAGACTTATGCTCGAGTGTTAGAAATTATTTTTAAAATGTAGGAGCTTGCGGTATGGCAAATGGCAATATGTCCAAAAAGTCTAAAGCAACAACTCAAACTCAACTCACGAAAACATACCTACCTACTTCATTTCCGCCAAATAACTCGACAGGATGAGCATAAACACTTTTCTCAAAACATCAGTTTATGGATGTACTTATATCTAAAATCATTTTAGTCTTTCCGGATAAATATGAGCAAGCAGGTCTTTTCCGTTTATTTTATTAATAAGCATATTAAATTCCCCTAATTTTTTAGAAGAATTGGAGACGGCAAAATACGACACGTCAGTGGAGTGGGTCGATCGGTCGTCTCGATCTCAAAGTTTATTTTCGTTTTCCTCCGAATTATATTATCACAGGGAAAACTATGTTGAACGTAATTGTTTGTGTAATGCGTACAACAACTTTCCTATTTTTATCCAGATTATAAAGTTTTTTTTTAGTTTCGTTTCGTAAAAAAAACTTTCGATTTCATCACAGTAAACAGGAATTTTTTTTTCCTCTCTGAAAAGTTAGTTATTAGGTCATTTATTCTTCCTAAGAATTCCTGGCACAATAGAGAAGAAAAGCGGGTTATAATGCTAGACCAGTTGCTCTGCTCTGAACTGAAGGAATGTATTGCATAATGGGAAAATGACTTTCGAGAGAGTTAAGAAACCAATTTAAACTTTTTATCAAGCAATTTTCCTTTCGTTAGCTCCTTTCGTCTCCCCTTCTTCCATGTCAATGTAATCCAAAAAGTAAGTAAGCTCTATTTATACTTCACAAATCGTTCATTCCTCAAATAGGTAGGAGTAGGGATCCAAGTTAGATGAGAGTGTGTCTCTGAGAAATGTGACTTTCAAAGCGTTAAAACTGAATGATCTAAAAAATCTGTAATGCTGATATGCAAAGTAGATGAATTGATAACAAATCTTAGGCCTTTCTTTTGAAGGTCAATTTTTAAGCATAAACTATGGTTGGTTTAATTTCCGTTTTATTGGAATTGCAATTTTTCCATTAAGTACACGTATGCTTAAGTAAAGAAAAATTCACATTCACTTAAAGTAATCACTGGGTTTAAAATATTTACAGTTCATATCATTGAGCAAGTCAGAACTTTAAAACCATTCAGGATAACAAATTACACAATACAAGAGCAATTTGACACTGTATCATGTCGCTTGTAAGAAAAAACTTGAAATATTATACATTTTGATATATTGATAAGCCCAGTCATGTCTTATATTCTCACATTAATATTTTAGTAGCTTATCATCTTTTAAAAATTCACACTTCCATAGCCCGGATCACTTCGGTGGTATTGTAGGAGGTGAATAAGAATAAGCAATTCTCTTAAAGAATTACATTGCCACGGAAGATGAATTGTTGATCTCAATTCAATCTGTGTCCGTTGAGAAGGAAAAGAAGTATGTTCCTCTGTAGGCAGCTGAATTTGTTCGTTACTGTACAAGGGTTTTGTTGTGATAGGTTTAGGGTCCACGTTGAGTAGTAAATTATGCAGAAGCAGAATCCTGATGCTGATGTCCTCCCAGAAGTCTCAAGAGAAATATAAACAACATTTTCCAAATCCTGTAAACATTTCATGAAAAATTCAACTTTCTTTTTCCGGAACGTTTCGTATGCAAACAATCATGTACTTGAACAACTCACTACATAAAACTACATTACATAAAGCTAATAACAAGCCCATTGCAAAACGCTGAAGTTCAAGTTGGAGAAAGATAAAGAAAGTGTATCAAATTGTCATCATCAAAAGTAAAGAGATTTGAACGCAGTAAAAGTTTAGTTAGTTTTCTTGCAATGACCATTGGTTTGAATTAACTGAATTTGTAATTAAACTATGACAAAAATATATAACGCATTTCCTTACTCTAAAATAGTATCAAGAAGTAGATATCCCGTGTATTCCGGAACTCTCCTTCGCAAATCCTCGAGTGCCCTCTGAAGCTCCTCCTGGGGAACCGACATAGTAAATAATTCATGATTTATAATGTCTCTTCCGCCACTCTAATGTAATTCACTTCAATTTACAATATAAAAAAGATTTTTTTACATTGTCGAGGTCAACTCTAGCAAATTTCTGCGGATCCAGTCTGTCGTGCCGGAATATCTGAAATAGAAAAATATTGCGATCATCTCGATCATGCTAATGGGAAGAAATTTTTTTCCCTTCTTTTTGCCCTCCAGTTTGAATGTCAAAAAGTTTTGATTTATGACATTACATTCATATTTATAAACACGAAGAAACTTGTTCGTGACTATAAATAGGAAGGAATGGTTCATGTCAGAGTAGACGTGAAATGACATTTAAAATGTATGTAAAACGAACGTTAAAAAAAGAAAGTTTTTATGTCCCACTGACCTTTTCAGGTTTCCCAACATTTTCAGATGCAGCAAACCAAAGTGTGGACGTCACCAGCATAAACAGAAACGGGAAAATGGTTGATTTTCGCAGTCTCAGCATGACAGCATGAATGCAAATTTTTTTCTGAGAAAAATGGGTACGAAAACGCTGGTAGTGATGTCGAAAATCGAAACGAAAGTAGGAAGGAACTGGAGCTAGTGGCTACGTAAGTCAATGAGATATTTCTCTTACGCGTCACAACACTAATATAATTGGAATTCCCAGTTTCTTCTTTCAACTATGACTTCTAGCCAAAAATAATGAAGTGCGTTGGCGAAAATATGATTTCAAAATAAGTGTATTAGGCAACTGAACTCCTCACGCAATATTCAAAATTAGTTCATATTTCTTCCTAACCTGACGTCTGAAAGGTATAAATGCGAATGGAGTGCAGTCCGAAAACAACGCAGGGAAAGGCTGATGTTTTGTAGAACAAAGCTAGAACATTTTACATGAACTTGAAACAAGACATTTGAAAAACTACTGCATTCTATACTGTACTATGATGGTACTTATTCCTGCCGACCAGACCAGACCCCTTTTCCTAGTCCCCGTTAAATCCCTTAAGGGCATTCCATTTAATTTCTAGATAATAAGAAGAACACTGCTTTTAGGAGTGAGTGGAACCAGGAGAGCATTGTTATTTTACGAGAGTAAGTATGTTGCACATTGTTCATGCACCTGTAAACGGGACTTGAATACTTTTGATGCAACCCAAAAAAAAAAAAAAAACGTCGAGCCAGTAGCCTACTAGCCAAACCCAACCATTGCATTGTTGTGGCATGCGTTGCATAATAAAAATTCAGTCAGGCTCAAAGGCAAAGAAAAATCCCAGGTTCAAGGTTAGAAGCTCTGTGTTTCCCAAGTTTTCATCAAAGCTTCTCACATTTTCTTTCTTTCCACCTGTGGAAGAATTACTATTTACTCACTCGTCAGCCAATGAAATTATGAGGTAAGTAGGTATGCACTCGGTACTCTACGAAAGTGTTTCAGTACTACTCACTTTCCCTTTAAACCTTGAAAATCCAGTGGCTTCCAGAAAAAAAAATCGTTTTCACTCATTCATGACTCCGTATCATATTGCACGTGAGGTTGTGTGGCTTCACTTGTTATACAATACAATGTAAGTAACGAGCATGGACAATTTTGTGTGTGAATGAAAGGAACGAAAAGAAAAAGTAGAGGAAGACAGACACACATTTTTATTTCCATCTCAAAAGTGGACATCAGTGAAGGAAGGTATCCAAATGTCAGAATCATTCCACAGTGGAACTTCACATTTCACTATGCCTATATTATCGGTCATCCGCAATTTAGCGAACCCTTGGCCTTTCTGAGTGCTATTTTCAGCTTGGATTGAGAGTAAAGGTTTTACGTATTCTTTCCTTCTAATCTGGAGGATTCCTTTGATGCGAAACAGTCTTTGTTCGTAGGTTTCATTGTACAAAATGATGTCTCGTACACCCTCCCATGCTGTAAAAACAGATGGGCATCCAGTTAGAAAACCTGTAACATTTTGAGTGAGGAATATTACCTACTTACTCGTTTCACGCTGAATGTTCTCAATAATTTTTCCACTTTTCGTAGTCAGTGTCCAGCGGAAGCCCTTGGCGAAGAGCATGCTGCTTGCAATGCATTCAATCTTGATGTAACTTGGGGATGATGATGATGAGTGCACAGCATTTTCGTTCTGAGTTTCCTCCAGAATGCGAACACTAGTGAGCCGTTTCAAGAGGGACAGATTTGCATCCATTCCTTTGTTTTTTATAATTACTGGGAGAAGAAGAATAGGATGGAAGATAGAAGAAAGTGAGGAATATAGTTTTTTAAGCTTTTTTAAATCTAAATTTGTATGCACAAACTCACCCACATCATCATTCCACTTGACGATCACTGGAGGCATTTCTTCACTTCTTGTGGAATCATCATGATAATTCTCATCCTTTTCCTGGAAAGACTTTCTATTTATTCCGTTACACATGATGAGTCCGGCATGGAAATCATTTGGCACAGTCCAAGCAATGCAAGATGCGTGTGACTTTGCCTCTTCTTCAGCAATGCCTCTGCCTGCGGATGCTATTTTTGGCTGAAATGAAGCTTTAACGTGACATTCCACCATGGTTGAGCAGGTTTTCACGAGGAGTTGTGGTGCATGAAGTGAACCAGCAGCAGCAGCAGCCGTGGTCGTGGTGTTCATGCAACAGGACAATTTCTTATCCTTCTTTTTCAAGAAGGGCTTGCTCACACCTGGGTAAGAAGACATCGTATCATCATGAGCATCATCTCAAAAATCCTATTTTATCACTCGAGTTTTATACTCTTTAAGGGATTCTCTAATGCAATGCAAACAACAACAATAACGACGACAGAGAAGAAGGAAAACCAAGGAAGGGAAGCACGCACACAAGCAACACTATCAAATCTAGAAGGATGAAATAAATAAGGAAGACCCATTACAACTTTACGAGCAGATAAACACCTATAAGCACGGAGCGTATAAATAACGACGTCTGTGAAACGGCACAATAATGGAAAGATCTCCTCTAGTTATTCTGACTCCAACTGGGCGAGTTTTCAATTTCGGGAATCATTAAGCATGACCGATTTCTGGAGAATGACGTAACTCGTATATGCACACCCCGTGAGAAGCTGAAGATAAGGTCTCATCTCATCATAGTAGTACAACATGCATGAAAGACTTTGCTCATGTACTTCATCCATCCCGTTTCGTTCCTTCTTCCTCAAAAATTCCAGTTTACTGGAGTGAGCTATGCACTAACAGCAGTAGTAGTGGAATAATAAGCGTTATACGTCATTGCTTGGGATTAACTACATGTTCCTCTCTTAAGCTGACTTGATGCACGTCTTAAGGGAACCATTGACAAACGACAAAAGAGAGAGCAAAACCAGAACGAACACAAAACTACAACCATCTGTATCTGTACTTATGTATATAGATCGTAACGTGACAGTAATAGTAGTAATAATGGCAAATGGTTGTACAAATCATACCATTTCTAATCCATTTCCAAGTGTGAATTATTATATCATCTTGGCTCCGAATACACTGGAATCTTGCCATTGTGGCTCCAGCAGGAATCTGAGATGGAGTCGCGATAAAGCTTACTCTATACAACGTTGTGCTGTTGGGGAGCGTCACTGCCTCCGTCTTTGTACTTGCGGGATGGCCATCCAACCATTTAATCATGACGGGCTCATCCGACTCACATACAAACTTCTTCACAGAAAGTTTGCCTGGTGTAACCAACACCTCTCGCGTGTCAGGGGTAAGTTGAGAATTTGAAGCTGAGAAAGCAAAAAAAAAGCTTGATTTTATAATTTTTTAAAGGAAGAGAAATTGCATAAACTAGATTTACCATCCGTTAAATAGATTCTAAAACGAAATTCCCTGACACCATCTTCAAGATTAGATCTGCAAATAAAATTTGTTCCTCGGAAGCGTTTCATCATATTCTTTACAATGAAGACTGGAACTTTAAATCCTACTGCGAAATCATATGAGATGGGGCTACGACTCGCAATTGCCTCGTTCAGATGAGATTCAAATCCTGATGAATCCTTTAAACAGACGTTTCATTTCATTCCAAGTTGCCCCAAATAAACGGATTGCATAAAAGGATTTATGTTAAGTAAACTAAAGATTACTTATGCCTCTAAAAATACTTAAGTCTTCTGCTGACCTTAAGGAAGAGTGAAAGTTTGTTCTCCGGATCAGATACTCCACATGGCAAAATAATCTCTTTACCATCGACCGCAGTATCATGATGTAATGCTATTACTTCTGAGGCACGGTTTATCCTGCTTAAACCACTACTTATATCATAATCAGCTTGGCCATCAAGGAGATCATCCAAATTTTGAAGACTTTCATGAAGCAATTTCATTTCTCCTGAAGGAGGAAAGATTTTGTTTACTCACACGTTCTCGTGAGAACACCTCAGGAAGGAAGGAAATCAAATGTGGGTAGACTTACCAGGGACATACAAGTCTATGTATTTTGGCGTTTTATCCGCATACCCTGACTCAAATTGATCAAAGGCTTCGTCGTTTTTTATGGATCGCACTGCTTGGCATATATATCGGCCCGTCTCTAACTCTTGAGGAAGGTCATTTTTGAAAGATAAGGTGAGGACATGCACAACAGACACGACGTAGGACTCTGATGTCACTCTTTTCTCAATTGAAACTTTAAAGTTGGGATACTGCAAGAAATTTTTACAAAACAAAAGCTTTCATAAAAACTAAACTTTTCAAACCTCATATCAATACTCAATTTTTCAAAAACCGTACCCCAAAGCCAACGTATTTAAATTCTATTGGAAAAGGCGCTATACAAACAAATATTAACATTTGCTGCGAATAAGGCTTCACCACATTTTTTGATGATGAATTTGACCTTGGAGTTCGACGAAATTGAAGGGAATTTGGCACAACAAATCGAGTATCAAAAACATCGGTTGCTAAATTTAACATTTTTATGGTATCATTTTCTCTTCCCCCGCCTGAGTTAGTTTCTTGTAACTGAAGAGTAAGCTGTATGCTTAATTGTGCAGATGCTATAGACTTTTGTTCGTCGTTCTCACTTTCACTTTTAACTGGATTTGAATTTGAATTAAGCACGGAAAAGTAATCATTTACAATTTGGCTAACAAAATAGTAACTTGCAATTCCTACTAATAGAACCCATAAAAACAATTCTATCAGATCGCCTATACTTCGTCTTCTTTTCAGTAACGAGGATAAAACTGTAAGTGTTCCGTGTTTGTTCATATTTTGTGATTTCCTGTGTGATAAAGGTGCTCTAATGAGATTCTTACGAAGCATTTGAGAATTTATTATTTATTCGTAATGTGGATTTAAGTGATGATATCACAAAATAAGCGTAACAACGTCCGGATGCCGGCAGAAGGAATTTTTCATTCTCAATGCCCTTTAAACTTCCATCGAATACAATCAGTAACCATTCCAAACATTTAAATGAATCAAAGATATGAATGGCCAATATTGGGAAAGTTTCTCATTGAATCCACTTCAAACAACGAAAGAATAGGTATAAATAATTTTAGGAACACAATGCAAAAGGTCAAATGTTTTGTTTGTGCATTAAAAATCTCAATTGTTCAAAAATGATTCGAATTGTTCCGTGCAAAATGACTGCACATGTATGACCACGTAGCTCGTATTGTCTTCCTTTTGGATTTTCAATTTGCAATGCCATGATCACGATAAAGAATGGCGTAACGTTGCCAAGAACACTACCCAGTGCCTAACGACAACTTTCTGAATAGAGGGAAATCATTTCAAGTAGCTTTGAACCTTTCTCTCACACAGAAAATATCTTGAATTTTTAAGCCCAAAATTGAGCGTAAAAATATAGTACGATGGAGTTGATAACATAATTGTAATTCACTTTCATAGCTGCTTCCTGTAAAAAACTAGGTTGAGTTGGGAGAGGCTGTACTTGAAGCAAGCCGACATCAATAATCATGCCACAAATCAATGTCGTTCCAGATAAAGTTATACAAGATAGTTTCAAAATTTTAAGTCGCCAACGGCAGTCCCCTGAACGAAAAAAGGAGGGGGTACCATCCCCGATAATTGCTATCCGGAAGCAAGATGAACCTGAGACAGTACAAACGTATTTGGCACGAGACAAGCCTCTGAGAGAACGAGAAGTTATCGTTGAAGAGATCCTGCTGAGCCACAAGTCCTCATCAGTTTTTATCATCGCATCCGTCGGATTCTCGCGATATAAGTCAAACCGTTTGTAAGAAGGATGATTTCTCGATTGGATCCGTGGATGAAAATAAAAATGATGACCGAGGGAGAATGATGAAAATCGATGTTCGAAGTAAGGCTTCAGAAAATGCGGGTCTGAAAGCAGGAAGCGAAGCTGGGGGTGACTTGGAGAATCAGAAGAAACGGAAAATAACAGTGAAAAAGCAAGAGCAAAATGAAGATGAACGAAGAAGGAATTCTTGGGTTAATTGCACTTTAACATAATTTAAGATAATTGATTGGTATTTTACAAACACATTTACTAAGCATCCAATCTTGTTTTAAATTTTAGATTCCGTGCACCTGTCCACAGTACAAGGTATCCAAAGATCTTGCCAACCGGAAGGACGTGCAAGCAGTGTTTTTTGCAAAGGTGATGGTAGTAAAAGTGACCCAGTTGCTAATCATTAATCTGGTGGCGTTTTCTGTTGCTTATGAGAGGTATGCAAAAATCAAATTTGTCACTTTGATTGAATAAATTGGCAATTTTATCAAGATATTTATTTTTCCGTTTTCAAAATGAACAGAGAAGCAACTATCCATTTCTTCAAGAAGAGCCACGATTGGGTTTACCTAGCTTAGTAAGTTTAGACAGCTCCGGAAAAATTGTTCTACTTTCATGCTCAAACTATTTTGTCTTTGCTTGTTCTAGCGGTTTGTTTGTTGCTCTCCTTCTGTGCGTTCGCGTGGGAATGTCATACAGGGCACGATGGAATCCGATCGTCTCATTTGTCCTTCTTATACCAATGGTACTGCGATTTTCAGATCTGCGATTGATCGAAGTTTCATTTGATTAAAAAAATTTAAAATACAAACTATTTCAGACGGCAATAATCGCGTTCACAAGCGGTTGTATTACTGTGGTCTACAATTCCATGTTGGTTCCCCTAATTACGTGCACGGTTCTTCTTAGTATCCTGATGACATGTTTCGCCCCTTATCTTTTCCGAGTACGAATTTATGATAACATGATTTATGATAAATACCAAAATGCAATTCATTTTTAAAATAAAAAATTTCCTTCTTTCATAGAAATTCGTAATGCATCGGGCAACGAATTTCATAGCGGCGGGACTCACTACCCTGAGCTCAGTCATTCTAATTTTCTTGAAGGAGTTTGAACCGACCCCAATGACGTACTGGCAGTTCATCTCTCAAATATGGCTTCCAGCTTTTATCCTTTCTCACGCTATCGTTCAGGTTGGTTTATGGACAAAATCTGATTCAAAATATGTTTGAATATTTCTCAAGATTTTCCTGATTTCGTTATTTTTGTTTCTAGATTTCCATAATCGAATTACAAAGAATGCTGTTCGGTCTTTGTTTCAACATTTCATCAAAGCGATGGCACATTGCTGCAGCGTATCTCTGACAAATGTCTGCAGAGTTTGCTGATCCTCAAGAGATACTCTTGACGAGAGAGAGAGAGCTCTCCAGAAAACAAATTCTAAATCTACGATCAACTACTCGACTTTGTTTTTGTATCTCTGACAAATGTCTGCAGAGTTTGCTGATCCTCAAGAGATACTCTTGACGAGAGAGAGAGAGCTCTCCAGAAAACAAATTCTAAATCTACGATCAACTACTCGACTTTGTTTATTGTATCATAAGTATATACCTGAAAAAATAAACTATTCTTGACACAATCAAAACTTATTTGAGTTTTCAATAAGACAAGACACTTATTTTCTGTATCTCCTGAACCTATCACAAATCGCAATAGTCGCAATCCATTTGATGTCATAGCCATTGAAGTAGTTCTCTAGCTCATCTTAGCTCGCTTAAAATGAAAAATGTAGCCTGAGTTACTCCTAAATAATAGGAAAAATTGAGTTTGCACCTTCAACAAAAATCAAATAAATACTATTCAAAGAAGTGTTTTTTATCAATCTGTATTGAAAAAGTAGCATATTCAAATCGTCAGGGGAAGATGACACAATGTCCAGCCCTGGAGAAACTCCTTCGTCAGTTTTGAGGGAAACACTTCTAGAGTTTTCCCGTAGGAGAAAAAGGAAGCGGGAGAGAAGCCGTCGTCGCCGGGCTTTTGAAGATGCGCGTGTCAGAGAAAGAGAAGCTCAAATTTTGGAACAACCAACGCCATCCTCAAGGCAGCTCGAACTATCCCAGGAGGAACAGTCGGCTTTAAGAGCAGAGCCCACACCAATTCAAGATAGTCTTTTGGAGTCTGTATTGGCACAATTGGAGAAGGAGAAAGAAACGGAAGGAGAGACGACAGAGGAAGGTTAAAAATGCACTTCAGTTTGTAACTAATGTGCACTAGCATATCAAATTTTCTTCATTGCTAAATAATTTGGTGTAGAAGTCTCAGAACCCAAGAAGGAAGGAGTGTCGGTTGAAACTCAACAACGGGCAATTTACTTGAAAAGACATGAGCAAAGTTCAGATACTTCGTTGATAATCGACGAAATCCGTCGAAAAGAATGTGCCTGTGTAAGATGCATAAAAAACAAGAAATTGATTTAATTGCAAGTTGTTAATGATGGCTCGTGTTTCATTGCTACAGTCATGTTGTTCAGTGATTGCTCACAATGTCCCATACGAGCTATTAGATGGAGACAAACCGTTCCAGACAAGGTTCATTCAGAAAGTGTTCCTTATTATCTTCATAAAAGCTTTTGTGGTGGTGAGTTGGCTTAGGGCTGTCGGATATGTCGAAGAGTGAGTTTTAAAAATCAACAATTTCTCATATACAAATGAAAATTATTTATATCTCATCGTATATATTATTAATTACAGATTAAGCCAATTTTATTCGGAAACGTATATGTTCCATGTAATCTCTGCGTAAGCTTCGAATTGAAATGATGACGTATTTTTAAAGAGTAATTCCTGAATAGCTTTTCCTTTGTCATCAGATACTGTATACCTTCTAATCAAATTATTGTATCGAACAAGCAATAACTGTCGGAAGCGTATTTTCTGCTTTCATTACATAATTTTCTTGATTGAGGTAAATAATATCAATACGGATAGTTTATTTCTAACATGACTTTCTGGATTTACTTTGATTTTCTGAATTCAAATAGCTGACAACTATCGCTGACTTCATCGCTTGTGTTGTGACCTGTTGGCTTCCAAACTATTTCAACGTTCCCCGTCAAGTATTCATTACACTTGCTGGCGTCTGTTTGTTCTTCATGTTTGTAGGGAACTTTGTGAATGTGAGGGAATAAATTAAACTATCTCCATGAAATACAGTGTGCAAAAATGTTTATGTATGAAATGTAAAATCTTCAATTCTTTTTAGTATGACATCACCGACGGAATAATGATTGCCACAGCTATAATTGTCACTCTGATAATGTCCGTACACGAAATCTTGCGGCTAAGGGCCTTCATATCTTCCGTCGATCCTGATAAACCAGCGGCTTTTAAAGAGATTATATGCGCTGGAGTTTTAGTAGGAGTCGCAGAACTATTGATCCTGGTACATGATATTGTAATTAAGTTGGAAAGGGGCTTTCAATATATTTAAAATAAACTAATTTTTTCCAGATCATCATGATTGAGCTGAAGAGTATATTGACGGGACGGCGATTCCCCCTAAAAAAATGTGATTGGTTTGTTACCGCAATGTACATCATTTAATTCAGCATAACTAAATAGGGCCTCCAACATGATAATAATTTTTCACAGTAACTATAATGACATTGTATTTCTTTGCTATACTGCCTCGATTTTGATGTAAATTATTTTGAGAATACCTCTCTGAATAAAAATGCAAAGTTTGTTTTACTTAGCAAACATGAAATATTTCACATTTTATTCAATTTTTGACCTTTTAAGTTTGCTTTCAATTGCGGAGAAAAATATAAGACGCTACGTTACACGGTTGGGAAGAGATGCTGTCACGAACTTCATGCAAACCTGATAATCTTGTCTCAGCAAATGAATCGGGAGCATTTTATTTTCGTGTTTTTAAATCGAGGCTTCGCCCGTCAACGTTGTCACCAGCACCAGCCTCTTTTATCCAATGAGGAATTCATCATTCATTGCACAAGAAGTTGTTGGTCCCTATACACCATATCCCCCAAAGTCGACTTATTTTCCTGGGCCTTCACGATCCATTTACAGTAATAACAACTACTACAATAACAGTTTCTTGCCTTATCCACGGCAGTCGCATGTTGTTGGAACCAGCACTGCTGTCCAAATCCCTGTGGATCTTGCTGACCCACCGGAATATTCAAATGAGGATGATATTGACGATCTTGAGTTTGACGAAGAGCCAATTGATGTTGAAAGTCCATACGAACTTGAACCACAAGAAAGGACTATTATTGTGCGACAGGAGGAGACTAGAGCCAAGGGAATTTGGTGCGGAAACGAGAATCCTAAAGTTCATTTTCCAATTTGGATATTTCCCTTTGCCAGATTTACGCAAATCATCGTGATAAATGTTTTAATGTATACCCTATCTCAGCAAGCGTGGGCTCACGCGTATGTTAAAGCAACTCCAGTTTGGGCGGTTGGTATCGTCGGGTATGAGATGCACATGCACCAGATCAGATTTAATTGAACAAAGAAAGATTTGTAATTTTTGTTATTGTCTTGTCGCTTCATAATTAGAACTTTGTGTCTAATATTGTGGATATATGAAGAATACAAGATCTATGACATGAGATCCGATCTGAGGAACGTGCAACTGTTCTGTGTTGGGCTGTTAAGCATAATTTATGTGAGCTCATTGTATATCCCCAAGTTGGGGAGCCCAAGCTTCTTATTCCTGAAGTAATGCTTGTCAATATTATTAGATTTTATTTATATTTCAGACGAGTTTGGTCACTTATTCCACCACATTTTTATACATATTTTTTGCCCAAAGCATTTATTTCGCGATTGGAGTGTCAGTTCTTATGATCTTCTATTTTGGCTATCATTTGTACTGGATATCAACCATAGTACAAAAGTCGAGCAAGAGGATACGTGTAGAAGACCATCCGAGTACAGAAAATGTCACACAGGCAAATTAGTAATGCATAGTAGTTAGAAAAATATTAAAAGGTGTAAAAGAAAATAATATTAGAGTTTCTCATTTCGCCCCCCGCAGAGAAATGCTGATGTTCAAGTCGAGCATGGAAATAGACGGGATGAACATGGAAATAGACGGGCCTATGGAAGACGACAAGGTCCTCGGCCTAAAGCACCAGTTTACCATCATCATCAAGAAAGGAATGAGTATAATACAATTACACCTGGTTCTGCAAGCAGTTATTATGAGCCTGACAGACACCCGCACTCATTGACGTACCCACACCCGCATCAGTACTCGCATCCTCATCCTCAGAGATACGCTTTGGTTCCAGCAAATAACCAGTATGCAGTTTGTTGTATTAAGGCCAGATGATGAAGGTTAAAAAACGGACCTCGAAAAAAATAAACGCTTATTCAAAACATCTTGTTCAGTATTGATTATTTCTGTCGTGATTTTATGCAAAATGCATGGGGCACGCCAGAATAATTCGTTCAAAGTTACAAAATAAAATGCATTTATATTCATATCACTCGTCGTTTTAGGATAAACCTTTAATTTTGCGTACCCACTAGGCAAAGGTTCCATGTCCTTCTTCGGCTCATACTTAAGCATTTTCAATACATGCTGTCCTTCTAACCACGCAAACGATTAGCTTGAATTTGTGACTGCAGCGTAAACTGTTCTTACAAAAACCAAGCCATTCACCTTTTCCCAACGGCTACACTTAGTCTATTGGGTGCATTCATGAAAGAGATCTGGTGAATTTTTAACTGGAGAATTTTTTCACAGAAAAGTATCTATAATTATCTCACCCGTGAGTGATTTCGTTCAGAAATGGAAGGAAGTAATCCAAATGGTAAAATATTTTAACGATAAAATAATAAGGAAAAAACCTAAACCCATTGCTCACAGCGTTGTATCTATATTCATCATTTTATTTTGTAGGTCTGAAAGTAGTCACAGTGGAATCAGTGGAGTCCACAGAAATGATCACCGAGGATTTAAAAATTCTCCAGAACCTGAATATCAACCTTCAAATCAAGAACCACAACTTGGAAAATGAAGTGCTACGACTGAAGCAGGAAATACAGAATTACAAAGGAAAGACTTCCATTTATGACTCCCTATCCAAGGATCTCGCATCTCTTCGAAAGCAGTGTGATAAGACGGCTATTGCTTTGCTTCGTAAATGTGAAGCATACGACGCGCTGAAGAAAGAGAACACTGCCTTGAAAGCCCAGAATAAAGTTTCACCTCAAGGAACAGCTACGCCTATTAGGTCTACTGCGGGAACAACGCCAAAGAAACCGAAAGACTTGAGAAAGAAATTGGCGATTTTCGACGATGGAACAGATTACAGCAGTGATGATGAGCAAACGATTCGGCGCAGAAGCTCAGGACGTCCAAGCATGGGGTCTTGCGGAAACATCACGGAGCAAATCATGAATGAGGAGGCCATTCCAACCAAATTGAAGTCTTACGGAGCACCAAATTCTTCTGCACTGAGAAAGTAAGTTTTTTTCCAATGATCAAAAGGATGCGGATTTGGAAGTTTTAAAATAAATTTTATTACGTATTTTAAAATTTCAGTCGCGTCTTAATTCGGCTTCATTCTTTGAAGTCGGCATCGACTGAGTCATTGGAGTCAGCAGGAAGGAAGTGAGTATTTTATCTTAACACCAATCATATTCCACAAACAATAATAGTTCATTCATTCATAACTAATTTCAAACCTGAATTTTGAAGGTCGTTACGAGCAGAAGAAAAGGTAGCGGAGAAAAAGAAACCATCAAAAATAATTCAGCCGGTTCAGAAGGGTAAATCTACAAACACTCCAGCCCAACAAGGAAAGACAACTTCGACTCCTGCTTCAAAAGTCAGATCCAACTCCATTGCAACAGCCAAAACTGGATTATCCAGGGTCCCTCCTTCCTCTCGTCCAGCTTTAGGTCAAACCAATGACCGTTTTAGACTTGTCAGAATGAATTCAGCTTCAGTCAAGAGGTCCAACAGTAATTGCAGCACAAAATCTGCATCATCTGCGAACTCTTCGATTTCTAAACCCGCTTTCCGCTGTTAATGGCCATCAAAAACTATATAATTTGGCCAGTTAAAACAAATTAATGCACGTCTTTTAAAGATTACACATATTATGTAACTAAATTCATTTTTGTGTTTACCACATTTATCTGTCGGGTTAAAGATGCAACTTGAATGACTTTATGAAAAAATGAAAATTAATGGAAATCATTTTGCCTTTGTGTATTTTATGCGTTGATGCTAAACATGCATCATTTGACTGTCAGTGATTTTGAAGCCAATAAAAAATTTAAATAGATTTACTACTTAACATGACTGCTAGTAATATTAAATTGAACATATAAACCGTACCATAAAAATGCATAATTATTGTTTCTATTCCTTCTTTTTCCTCATACGGATCTTCTTTGGAGGAACATGCCTCACGAATTTCGTCCAATTTTGCGGCTCATAGTTCGTCGGAAGTTTGTA
>JAHZMX010001266.1:0-15442 GCA_027743895.1 Seira musarum | reverse complement strand
GAGAGAAAGAGAGAAAATGAGTGGGTTTGGGAGAAATGAAAAACAGTGGAAAGAGATAAGAGATGGAGGAAATGAGTCCATTTATATGCGTTTTCCATGTCAGATTTTCATTTTGAACTCATTTCACCAGTGAAAGAGATGAAAGTTAAATGACAAAAAAACGACTCTTCTCGTCTCAAAAGTCCTAGTGAAATATCATCTCGTAAATGACGACGACAGTAGTAGTAGTCGTAGTAGTTTCTAGTAGTTTTGTCCAATGTATATGGTAGATTTTAATAAGATCTCTGCAGTTTGGATTGGATTAACTACCACGAGCAGAAAAAAAAAATACGAGTAGTCGCATGATACGGAACCATTGTGCATCACATCACATCGCATCCCATCACATCAGCTCGGAACGACGATAACGATAAAGCTTCAATTGAAGAACAGTAGAGAAGTGAACTAATCNCTCATTTCACCAGTGAAAGAGATGAAAGTAAATGACAAAAAAACGACTCTTCTCGTCTCAAAAGTCCTAGTGAAATATCATCTCGTAAATGACGACGACAGTAGTAGTAGTCGTAGTAGTTTCTAGTAGTTTTGTCCAATGTATATGGTAGATTTTAATAAGATCTCTGCAGTTTGGATTGGATTAACTACCACGAGCAGAAAAAAAAAATACGAGTAGTCGCATGATACGGAACCATTGTGCATCACATCACATCGCATCCCATCACATCAGCTCGGAACGACGATAACGATAAAGCTTCAATTGAAGAACAGTAGAGAAGTGAACTAATCCTGCCATTATGGAGGCACTATATCGTCGTCATGAGTTTCATTTCATTCTTCCTTCTTCTCCCGCTGCTGCTACTGCTGCCTTCTTCTTCGTTAACGGGAAAATGAATAAAAAAATGGGAGAAATGTCTGTACATCCCCATGTTCTTCCCCCCGATGGTTAAAGACTGCTTTGGGTGTGTGCTTTGTATGGAAATGTGCTATTCACTCCACTACTCTACCATCACCATCATTTTACCCATTTTGTTCATATTTTTTACTGCTCCAACGAATAAGGTAGGAAGATACAGTAGCTCACAATCACAATCACTTTATGTATACTCTCCTCTTCAGGTCGAAACTCGCAAAGGAATTCTCTTTTTTGAGGAGGAGAAGGGACGACGACGACATGAAATGGATTTTTTTTGTCTCTGCTCCGTTTTAAGAAGGAAGATGAGCTGAGTGTGAGCATGTCCCATCCTATCTCTCTCTTCCAATGTAAAATCTAATGGATATTGCTATGTTCTACGAGCAGTTTTGTTCCAAAGAATATTGCGTATTCTTTATCTTACGGGGACATGCAAAAAAATTTATATTGAGTTTTAAAATTGATTATTAGATTTTTTTGGTGGGAGTATGTTGATGTCGATGTCGAAGATTTTCTTTAAGAATGTGACATTAATGCAATCGCGATTCGCAATCTTCTTCTTTTGGAGGACACACACATTTCAATGCATTCAGTCCAGAATCCTAAATGGCCCTTTCCAAGGCATATAAAGAAGGCTGTGGGTGTAGAAGAAAACCAATGAAAATTTAGAGTGGCATGCATAAAACAACACGTACATTGGTAACGCGATGTACGTGAGTATAATATACTCTCGGTGAAGAAGGCAATCAGGAAAAGCATTACTTTTACTGCGCCACTATATTCCCTATAAGGTTTATATTGTAAGGGAATAGGAGAGCAAACCACGAGAAGTTTTTTTTAAAGTGAAGTCTCTTCTTTTTCCTTAATATTAGTAATAGCAATAGCGATAGTGTAACTGTAAGACGTTCCTATTGCAAATAAACGTGAGAGGAGAGAACTCAATTTTATGACGAGATCTCGCAACTTCCAACTTTCCTACTTTCAAGGCAATATCAAAGGATATTGAGGGAATGCGCGACGACGGTAACACTACCCATTTGGGAAATGGTTAAGTGGATCGGGAATCGCGAGTTCGTGCTTGTCTCTCAATCTCAAATGACACTGAACGAACAACCAAAAACGAACGTAAACTAAAGGAGGAAAAGAAAAAAAAATATTGTATTCCTATTCCTTTTTCTGGAAAGCCCCACATTCCAATGTTATGATATGATGGACATATCCGTTATATTGGAACGGTTAAAGTATGGAAATGGAATGGTAGTGGTGTTGCTCTAACGTGCCATTGTCGTTCCAGGAATTGAAGNGGTAACACTACCCATTTGGGAAATGGTTAAGTGGATCGGGAATCGCGAGTTCGTGCTTGTCTCTCAATCTTAAATGACACTGAACGAACAACCAAAAACGAACGTAAACTAAAGGAGGGAAAAGAAAAAATATTGTATTCCTATTCCTTTTTCTGGAGAGCCCCACATTCCATTGTTATGATATGATGGACATATCCGTTATATTGGAACGGTTAAAGTATGGAAATGGAATGGTAGTGGTGTTGCTCTAACGTGCCATTGTCGTTCCAGGAATTGAAGAAATCGCCTCGTCTCCTCTCCTCTTTACTGAAGAGAAAGCTGAAAACTGAAATGCGAAGACAACAACAATACCAAATGGCTATGGTAGTGGGAGGAATGCTAAAAATCCTTCAATGGAATGTGCGTCGTAGCATTGCAACTGCTACTGTGACAGAAATATATAGAAAATATTATAGATAAATATTTTACATTTCTTGCCGTTTTCCTAAAATATGAAATGGGAAAGATCGCATTTTATATTAGGCAATTTGGATTCGGAAACAATAGAAGAATCTCTGCACTTGAGTTATAGTTTTTATTAAAAAACAAGGAACGTTTTGTGGGTCTTGGCTTATGATAAATGCCAAAATTTCAATGTAACACAATTCAAGCCAATATCATCTGATCCTTTATTGCAGAAGTACTGAACTGAATTACTCTTATCTATTTTTTTCAGAATGATTTAGATTTCCAATATTCCAATTTAAAAAAATTTAAAAGTTGCCCTTAAATTGTAATGTCGAATGAGTGAGCAGTCAATCCCAAAATATTTCCCAAGTGAATCATATTTCTTGATCGAATCGAGCACTAAAAGAATTTTGAAAAGTAACATTTCTAGTCTCCTGATTTTGTAATTTCTCAGCAAATGGCTCCCGATTAAATTCCAAAATAATTTCAACAAAAGCAGCAAAAAATTCTTAAGGCGCGGCTGTTGTGTTGCTACTACTCTTTTACTTTTTTATGGCATCAAGGTCACATCTGAAGATTTAAAGATAAACCTTTTTTTGCCCTTTCCCATCCATCCCTATTATTATTAGCCATTTTTTGTTGAAAATGATGCTCCCTTCTCTTCCAGACAATATGCTCACAATTCACAATCACATCACATCACATCTATTTTTATTCAGGGAAGAAAAAACGGCATGCATTCATGCCACTGTGGAGGATAAAAAAAAATATGGTGTATAATGTCTAGTAAAATGCATTGCACTCTCCTCGTAAAAAGACATTATTTGCATCATAGGAAGGGAGGTAAGGATCTTGGATCGTTATCATGTGTAAGAAGAACTGTATTCCTCTTTCTCTCCTTCTTCACCGAGTGTAATTTATGTGACACTTTAGATGTGGTACTTCAATCCCAGGGGTCCTCCAAACCCAAAACCAAGCCAGGATTCACATTCTGGATATAAAAAAGGGAGAGCTAGTTTCCATGACTCTTACTCTATTCAAGCTTTTGTCTCTTTCTATTCGACCCGTGAACGAAGAGTAAAAATGTGATGTGAGGGTATTTGGTATTTACAATTAGAAAAGGAGGAGTTGGGCCTTGATGGTAGCAAAAGCTCAGCTTGAAATACTGCAATTGCCATTGAAGTGAATCATCAATACTACTCGAATGAAGGAATAAATCTTTCTAAAAAATTGCAACTGAAATTTATCGATAGAATTGAATCACTCCTTAATTCAATTATTTTACCATTTTGAAAGTTTCAATTTTCAATCCCAGGGGTCCTCCAAACCCAAAACCAAGCCAGGATTCACATTCTGGATATAAAAAAGGGAGAGCTAGTTTCCATGACTCTGACTCTATTCAAGCTTTTTGTTTCCTTCTATTCGACCCGTGAACGCAGAGTAAAATGTGATGTGAGGGTATTTGGTATTCACAATTAGAAAAGGAGGAGTTGGGCCTTGATACTAGCAAAAGCCCAGCTTGAAATACTTGTCTTTTTTTTCTGTTGCAATTGCCATTGAAGTGATTCATCCAACTACTCGAATTAAGGAATAAATCTTTCTAAAAAATTGCAACTGAAATTTATCGATAGAATTGAATCACTCCTTAATTCAATTATTTTACCATTTTGAAAGTTTCAGTTTTTTTCAAGCAATGAACAATTTTATCTGATGGCTATGTAAAAATACTTCAGCAAATTAGATTTTTAAGCAGGCACTGGAGTGCCAAAGTTGAAGTTTTATTTGATAAATTTAAAATAATAAAAAAAAGTTTTAAATTTTCTTTTTTTTTTCATTTCCCCTCATTCATCTCCTCCATCCATTCCTGAGATATGCATTCATGTAATAAAGTACGTAATGTAGGCGAATGAGCAATGAGCTCCGATTTATGGCTCATAACACGATTCTCATGTTGAGGAAAACGGCTACTTTAGAGACCAAAAAATCTGAGCTTGAAACTTAAAATGAAACTCATTTCATCCCTTTTATTAGCCTAATACAAGTTCAATTTAAATATTTACCCGTCTCGTGTGCCTAATCAAATCAAATCAAAATCATTTTTTAAAACTTTAAAATGGATTCAGTTTTTCAGAAATAGATAATTAAATTCAAATTAAGAGAATATCGTCTCTAGAAATTTATGCTTAATTTCCTCACGTCATTTTTCAAACTAGGTACAGCTAATTACAGCAGCAATGTTAATGACTAATGAGTGATGTACTTACTTTATTCAAGTGAAAAATTTATTCATTTGTTTAAATTACAAAATTGTGTTCTGACGGATACAATTTTTGATTAAAGTCATTCCACCATTTGTGTGGCATATAAATGAAGGGTGAAGAAATCCGTCAAATTCTAAAATAGGTTCTTTCTAATTATAATGCAATCGAATCTCCTGGATGACGTAAGAACAATTTCAGTTTAAAATCCATTCGTTTTTTTTCCTACCAATAAAAAAATTGAAACCGTTATACAACAGCCTAAATATTTCATTGATATTATAGCAATACAAAATACCCAACAACAAACAACTGCTACTATCTTACTTAAGTTCCGTACTAAATATGTACTAAACTGACTAATGAACAATTAGTCTGGATCGTAAAATGTATATAAAAAAGTCAAGTTTATGAATCATATAACATTCCAGAAAAGCACCTCATTTCCTCTAAAAAAACTTTTTTAGGGAAAACTTTTTTCTCTCGTTTTATGAACTTTATATTTATCTAAGTACCTCCGAGAATTAGTGGAAAAAAAGTTCATTATTTTATTGCTAGAAAAATATACTAAATACCCTTTATCTCTGGTACTTATATATCGGCTCGATTACAATCAACAATCAAATCACACTCACTTCACTCCAATGCATAAATACTCATAAATAAAATAGAAAAAGGGTAAGAATAATATTTTTAAAAACATTTTTGTTTTACAAAAATACTAAAGTGCAATCAATTTTTATTCCGGAGAAACAAAGACACGTACTAACGAAAAGGAACGAAACCACAAGCTTATAAAATTGGTGAATTGTGAATGGAGCCCGTCCAAACAGAGACATTATACAAGTTTTAAAATGTGACAGACCACAGCTTGAAAGAAATCATAAAAATGCAAGGGGAACATTATTACGTGTGATCACGAGAACTGAAAATAAAATGCATAATTTTTTTATTCACCGTAAAATAAAACCTAGTGCAACTTCAATGCATTTCTTAGTGGCTATTGCAACGCAATAACAGTTCAAAATAGAATCGAAGGGGTTCAGGGTTGCGTTAATTTATAATTTCCTCATATTTTAGTAAATCCAAAATATCTTGCTAAAGCAGAAACGGACAAGAGTAAACATAACATGAGACCATGCGATTGTGTCTAAAAATTATTTATTTTTGGAGTGTGGAAAACGATCGATTTCTTTCTCGTTTGTTCATTAAAACCGCTGTATTTTTATATACGATCGACGATACCATTTTGTAATTACTTTTCATCGTCACTTTTTTTCTAGAGCAGCGGCAATAGCAATAGTAATCAAACCAATGTAAAATATAAACGGGGTGCAAAGGGAAAAAACAAAAGAATGAAATGTGTGGCTCACACAACGAGAGACATAAAAATAAGACTTCGTTTCTTTCTTTATTTTTTTTGTGGGGAAATGTTATTTTAGTAAATCCAAAATATCTTGCTAAAGCAGAAACGGACAAGAGTAAACATTTGTGCCTAAAAAGTATTTTTTGAGTGTGGAAAACGATCGATTTCTTTCTCGTTTGTTCATTAAAACCGCTGTATTTTTATATACAATCGACGATACCATTTTGTAATTACTTTTCATCGTCACTTTTTTTTCTAGAGCAATAGCAATAGTAATCAAACCAATGTAAAAATATAAACGGGGTGCAAAGGGAAAAAACAAAAGAATGAAATGTGTGGCTCACACAACGAGAGACATAAAAATAAGACTTCGTTTCTTTCTTTATTTTTTTTGTGGGGAAATGAAACAAGCAATTTATGCTCACGTACAGGCCATAAATCATTTTACGGGATGGCTCCTCCTCTGTGTCTCTCTGTTTCCTCGTAATAATAACAAAAGCTCTGCACCTCGTTTCACACAGATAACACTGCTGCACTACTATCCATAGTAAATAGCAATAGTTGATGAAGGAAATGACTTGAAACTTTACGGGAATGTCTTTTATTGAGAATCAGAATCACTAGACTTACTTTACTTTACTTGGCAGTAGAGTCGCATTTTGTTGTGTTTGTAGCGTGCCTGCGATAGTAATAGCAATAGCACCCGCTTCCGGGAATTCGACTTCTTCCCCGAACCGAAAGTCGAGGCGAAAAAGCTTCCCTGCCTTCCTGTGAACACGCAAGAAGTTTTTAGTAAAAATACACATTATAGTAAAGTAATAATAATCATGGTTTATAGTTATGTTCGATGTTACTCTTTTTCATATGCATTTTCTCCCTTGCATATCCGCCCATTATTTTCTCCTCCGACTGTATCATGTTCTCTACTTTACGATTTTACGCTTCTGACTTCACTTCGGAAAGGAAGCTAAGCCAAGCAGAGATATTTCAATCTTTCTAGATTGCTTGTGCAAGTATGTTGTCGTTGTGCACGAGATCGCATGCATAGAAATGCACGCATGCAAATCCTGTTTTCTTCTTCTTCTCAGCCAGTCAATCTGCTTTGATTGATACATTCCAGAACTTTATATGTACGTACGAAATGGTCATGAAAATTACTTGTGATATGACATGATAGGATAGTTTTGCGTGCAAGGAAAATGTAATGAAAAATGAAAGTGCATTGCAATGTGCACTGACTCACTGACATTTTTTTAAAAACTGAACTAGATTTTTATATATTTTTTTGTCTGAAGGATTTATGATTTTCTTGGGTTGCATCCTTTTTAATAGAAAAAGATGAGGAGTTGACATTTGAGCTATTCGGTTCGTTTCGGATCCGATTTTCTATTGGCTTTTCATATTTTTTAAAGGATGCATTCCTCCAGTCCAGTAAGCAAATTTTTTATGGTGCATGACGATTCAAATGTCTCTCTACTGCAGTCTGGGATAAAAGATTAGTTTGTCAGCTTATGAAATTCTAGTTATTTTTACGGATCAGCTTTAGTATGCAGTTTTAGTTTCACGCAGATGTGGTTTGGTTGCAGTAACCGTAACCGTAAACTGTAGCATTCCCTTACTTACCTTACTAAAAGGGAAGTGCATTAAGAATCACTACGCATGTCTGTCTATGACTACAAAGTATCCGCCTATTTTTACCATGAAGCCGACTTCCTCCAAAATTTTAAAGACAAGTTCTCCTTCTCATCTCATTATAATTACTTTATCTAACCTTTTACAATCCTCAATGAATTATAGTTTCCAGTCAAAGATAAATTCTATTTTTAAAGAGCGTGAGGGTTCATTTTAAAAGCGGATTTCGATTTTAACATTATTCATTCCCATTCAAAATTTTTAATCATGTCGGGGTGCAATGGAATGACAGAACGAATGGCTTCGTTGACATTCAATGATCCATTGGATTTTTTTTTTTTTTTCAAAAGAGGCTTGGCTTGAATGTTCAACCATCATTATTTTCTCCTGTGAACAAGAAAACTAAAATCCATGAATCAACAAAAGAGAAGACCGTGTCTTTTTAGAAAATTTAAAAGAAAATCTTGTTTTCTGGAAGTCGAACAAGCAATAAGGAACGGTTTTTCATGTATTCCCTCTTGTTCTGCTGGCTAGACTAGGCCCAGGTTTTTCCTAGGAGGAGGGTGGTAGTGGTAATGGTAATTATCGTAAAAAGAAACGATTCACGATTCACAAAAAAAGTGCGCACATGCATTGCATTACATTACATGGAATGAACCATCTCATATTTTTTTCCAGGGAAAATGAAAATGAAGTGCAGTGCGGTGCATCATCATCTTAAGCATTAGATAAGGTCATAAATATATCGGTAAGCACAATAAGGATAATAATGAGAAAAAAAATTCTTTTTTTGTAAGCCAAGCCACCTGTGCCGCATCTGGTTGTGAAAGAGCAACTAAAAATATTTTTATGTCTATATAAATGCTTAATAATATTCATGGATGAAGAAATTTCTGGCAACTTCTTGCTCGTTTTTTTTCTTTCAAAAAATAGAAGACGTCTGCCAGAGACTCGACTGGCTTGGCTTTGTCCTGTCGCTTTTCCCATCCAATCCTACCTAATTATTAGGTAGGCAAAGGCGGAGAAGAAAAGATACGATACGATAGCGTCCTCTTCTTCCTCTTCTCTTGATAAAAAAAACAATAGAGTTGTCCGAAGAAAACAAGTACAAAAAATGCGACAAGTTGAATGAAAAAAAAGAAGAAAAGATAGCGATAGGATGAGAGGATGACGATGACATATTCAAGAAGACTCACAGTAGTACACTCATCTTCATACCATTAATATTGGGAAAATGGAGGAGATAAGGAATAAAAAACAAGTTATTTCAGTGTCAATGTCGTCGTCACAATCGCAATCACAATTGAATTCATACTCAAATTGTGTTTGTGTTCTCTTCTCTATCCTAAAAAGCAAAGTGATGTTTTTCCTAAAGAATTCTTTTTCCTCTATTGAATTGGTATAAGAATTCGCCAATAATATTCTTATTGCCATAATAATGGGACGAAAATGTAAGATTGGACGAGCAATAAAACGAGTGATCAAGAGCATCATAAGGATGGTCATTCTCATAGCTTTAATTTCTGGTGGAGGAGATAAGGAATAAAAAACAAGTTATTTCAGTGTCAATGTCGTCGTCACAATCGCAATCACAATTGAATTCATACTCAAATTGTGTTCTGTTCTGTTCTCTATCCTAAAAAGCAAAGTGATGTTTTTTCCTAAAGAATTCTTTTTTTCTATTGAATTGGTATAAGAATTCGCCAATAATATTCTGATTGCCATAATAATGGGACGAAATGTAAGATTGGACGAGCAATAAAACGAGTGATCAAGAGCATCATAAGGATGGTCATTCTCATAGCTTTAATTTCTGGGTGGATGGCCATAATAGCTTCATACCTGACTGAAACCGCCTTTGATGACGAGAGATAAAAAAGGAGAGTTATAGACCTGTACAATGTATATCCTACATGGCTTAGATTTATATTCCAGGTCGTGTACCATTGTAATTGTATCTCTCTCAATGTAAAGGAATTTTCTGAAGAGGAAAAAAAAGGAAGAGAGAAAATGTCTCTTCTCCTCCACATCGTTATACGCGGCAATAACGATAAAATATATTTTTATATGCAATTAAATTACCTTAAGAAGCTGGATCATGCCTTTGTAAAAGTGTTCCTGGGCTTAACTTCATCGCTGTCGTAAGGGGCAATAAAAGTAATAATAATGATAATGGGTAAATTGCAAGAAATGAAAACGACTATAGATACTTTTTTATGTTCCCCATTAAATGACTCTTCACTGCCCATTTAATGTTCGTTATAGTAACCATCATGGCACCGTAGTAACAGTAATAATCCAATATACTTTTACCTGCTGTTAAGTTATTTTTGTTGGACGACGATACAGAAAAAAATGCAATTGAGTATGTATATCTGTATGCATGGCTCTATTTTCCATTGCATTGTCATTGTCATCGTATCATTAAGAAGCTGGATGGAATGGGGTGATGGTGACGGAATGACAGACTTATGGATCTTATCCCATTCAAATATATTGTGGAAAAATATTGCCTATTATAATTATTGTTATAGACTTGTCCCCCCTGTGGTGGCTTCACTTTTTGCCCTACCCTACCTCCCATTTTGTCCAGTCCATGAAAATTTTTTAAGAAAAAAAAATACTCATCTTTTGAGATGATCACGAACTTAACTCAACCTTAACTCATCTACCTACTTAATCTTCACCACAAAAATATAGCTCATGTCACCCATCATGTTTATGACGGAGTAAAGTGGCCATTTTTCGTAGATAATGGACCCGAAATTGGATATAATAATCGTAGAGAACAACACACAAAGAAGCCAAATGTATTGCAATAAGCAATTGCGCTTCCACTTGAAAGGGAAAAAGGAATTTTTTTTCAAAACTGCGATGATATGATATCCATCCCATCCTGATGCGATCCTTGTCAGTTTATTCAAGTGTGTTGTAATTTATGACTAGATTTATAACAGCTCGTTACCAAGCTGTTCAAACGACCGAAAGATCATGTTGGCCGTCATCATCATCATCTTAAAGTCTTCACAAATATGTGGTATTCATCTGCAAGGTTTAGTCTGGCTGTGGTCATACCGAGTTGGAGTTTTTATTATTTCTATTACTCTGTTAATAATTGTGTCTGTATAACCACTTGACTCGTGTGAGATTACCTAATCCAAACCAGAAGAAATCTGCAACTTTCCTATGACCATGTCAACTCGATGTTGACCATATCCCAACAACGAAATTTTTGACGGACATTCCATAGATAAATGCACAAAACCATAGTTGCCATGGCCTAAAAAATTTTATTTTGCTGCAGCTCATCGTCAGTTTTCTCATGAAACCAAAACCAAATCACAATCACCATCTTCATAAATATGTCATTTTAATCACGATCTTTTTTTGCAGCAGCTATGGCTTTGCATAAAAATCGGCTCACATTTCCTTTTTAAAAAACTTGATTTTTCTTTAAAACTGCATTTTTATGTTTTTTAAGGAAACAAATTTTTGTTTCTCCCCAGAATTGAATTAATTACTTCATTATCCGATCCTGAATTGTAATTTGTAATTGTAATGATAATAATAATATTGCTGTATGTATACACATTGTAGAAAAACTAAGAAATTTTAAAAAAGTCTTCTTGTTTCTAGTACCAAAGTCAGGTTATGATGATGACTAATGACTAATTAACATGAAAAGCAGCAAACCTTAAAACTTGCAAAAAAAAGTCGTTTCTCATACTTAAGATGAGTGATAATATGCCATTAGGCAGGAGGTAAAAAATGTGTTTATCCTCAATTAAAGTAATACTTACATGTATAATGGCTATAATCCAATGAAACTTCAATGGAGGTCTTAATGTCAAGCTAAACCAAGATTTTTTTATGTCTGTCTGATTCTGGGTGGCATTTTATCTTGTTTTTGCAAATAGCAAATAATAACGCTTGAAAATGTTAAGCTTTGATTTTCCGTCTGGGAAATACCAAAATCGTTTTGATTACTTTGAAGGAATGCTTATAAGTATTTACTTTATGGTTTTAATGCTCCGGAATTTGTAAAATATTTAACTTAACCTATCATTGTTCACACGGTACTGTTTACTTTTTAGTATTTCAAGGAAAATAAATGTCGCTGAATATAATTTTTTTCTTTAGAATGAAAATTCGATCAAGCTTCTGTTCAGGTCTAATCCAAACTTACAATTTTACTGAAAATAAAAACGTTTTCCAAGTTGACTTTTTTTTTATCAAAAATTGTCATCAAGCAGTAGTCGTGTATTGTTTGCATGACATGACATCTCAAAAGAAAATGGGAGGATGAGCATCTGTTAGTTTTTTCCTGAATAAAAATTAAGCACCAAAACTTACCTCGAAGATATCTAAAATACCTATAAAAGAATTATCATGTGTAAAAATTACCACGTTAGGGAGAATAAAAAAAGAATACATGGCTTTAAAAAAGCGGTCGTGGTTTTTCCTTTTGTGTTATTTCGTGTTGACCTTATTTTTTTCTTCGAAGAATCCTAAATTCTCAAAAAAAAGATCTTACAATTAGAGCAGAGATACGACCCTTCCAGTTTTTAATGATTGCTCAAACGACAGCTCGATTAATGAAAAGCCCATTAAGAGGGAATTAATGGGTCAACTCAAACTCAAAGTTTTTTTTCTGAGGTTTCTTCGAACATGACATGGTAGCTAGGTGAAATCCATTAAATTGTATTTTATGGGTCCGTTAGGACATCAAAAAGTGCTTTGGGATGATATTAGCTTTGGATTTATTTCTCATCTTAAGTGGATAATAGTCCAATAAAATTATGTCTTTAATATTTACTTTTTTAAGTAAAAAATTGCGGGACAAAAATTATTTATTTTGGTGATGAACGTGTGAGTCACCACAAAATGTAATGTCTACTTTCTTTTTTATTATAATTTGAAAATCACTTTAAGTCATACTTGTTCTTTAAATAAAAGTTTTAATAATTTCTTCAATTTTAAAATTACAGGCGTATGAAGCTGAAAAAAGAGTTGCGCGCGGTGAAAGAAATTAACGAGCAAGCGCGGTAGGGAGAGGGAGGAACATGATAAGCACAAACCCTCAAAATCAGATCGTGACCGTGGAGGCGACGACAAAAGTTCAAAGGATTCTGGAAAGAGCAGTGGAGGAAGTAGTAGCAGTAATGGTGGAAGCAGTAGCAGTGGCTCCTCGTCAATCAAAGATCATCATGGTGGTGGGTTAGGACACCCCGGAATGTCAGGTGGATTGGGTTCCCTCCCTACCAATGAGAATGGAAAGTTACCCATGGGATTAGGACTGACAGGGATGGGATTACCGCTGGGGCTTGGGAATGGTGATGCTCTGAGCGGAATGGCCGGTCTCGGAATGGGGGCGGGTATGGCGGGACTAGCAGGACTGGGAAGGCTGAATCCTCATGGATCCTCGCCTTCAGGATCTGCAGATTCTCTAATGAAAGATGATAGGATCTCGCCGATTGATTCACCGCCACCAAAGTAAATTAAGAAGAAAAAAGGGAAATTTTAAGAAAGCAATATTTTTTACTTCCAATCAACATCCTACGGGAAGCAATAATAATAAATTCATCTAAAAAAACCATCTGTCTCCTGTTTTAAAAAAATCAATCGTAGATTATCTCAAAAATTAATCCAAAGACAAAAAATGGAAAGAAATAATTATTGGAAGTTTTAAAAGAAAAAACAAAAGCAATCCATTTACCAAATGTTTTTGAACCGTATTATACGTATGAAGGCCTTGCCCAACATTTTCTTCTTTTTACTCGTATTTTGTATATGAAATGATAAAATGATTGGGCTTGGTGTGGTAATAATGAAACTATTTAAAATATTATTATATAAAAATAGAACAGACATTTTTTGAATCAGTAAAAGTTTAGAATATAAAAAATATTAGAAATAGATTCTAGTTTAAGATCATGTAACGGTCTCAAATGTACAGATGATTTTATTTCGTGTTTGCATTTTTCAAGCAAATATAATATGCATATGTAGTCCCACGTTTGTAAATTGTAAAGTTGTTATTATATTAACCTTTTGGAATTTTTTTTCAAAACAAAACCTTTGAGAAACTTTCATTTGTGCCATTAATTGTTAAGTTTCTTTCAGCCAAGATACTCGCTGTTATATTATTACTAATATTATATTTCTATTTACTCTTTAATTAATAATACTTTGCAGCATTTAACCTTAAAAGATATTATTTAAGTGTTTATTATCGATATTATGCGAAAATCACATTTTTGTACTAAATTTACCCGAAATACAGAAATTTGGTTTTCGGGAGGATTGACCGCGTGTGTGCTAATGAATGATTTTTAGAAATGGAAGGTTTTGATCTGCATTTTTTAAATGTCAATGTTTGTATTTCTATCGCAAAAATAGTTTTAAGTGAAATGACTTGACGTTTATAATTTCTCATTTAAAAATTTTCAAAGACTAGAGACCGAAATAATGAGATATTGATTTTTTTAAATTTGTTCTTGCAGTTTGCGGCATGCATCTGTCTAAAATTGATTTTGCATAAGTTGTGCAAATTTTATAAATTGCTATATTCTTCGGTTTCTAGTTCATGTTAATACTAAATTCCTGTGAATTAATTTTATAGCAATTTGAAATAAGAAAATGGACGCGTTTTAATTTTTGATGATAGATTTGCAACCCAATATACGTAATCACTTAGGATTGACCGCGTGTGTGCTAATGAATGATTTTTAGAAATGGAAGGTTTTGATCTGCATTTTTTAAATGTCAATGTTTGTATTTGTATCGCAAAAATAGTTTTTAGTGAAATGACTTGACGGTTATAATTTCTCATTTTAAAATTTAAAAAGACTAGAAACCGAAATATGATATGTTGATTTTTTCAAACTTATTCTTGCAGTTTGCCGCATGCATCTGTCTAAAATTGATTTTGCATAAGTTGTGCAAATTTTATAAATTGCTATATTCTTCGGTTTCTAGCTCATTTTAATCCTAAATCCATGTGAATTAATTTTTATAGCAATTTGAAATAAGAAAATGGACGCGTTTTAATTTTTGATGATAGATTTGCAACCCAATATACGTAATCACTGTGCAAATATTAATTGATAGTAAGTTTACCATGAAATACGTAAATATTTGTAGACTAAACTCATGTTCGTGACAATTTATACGTACTCTTCGTGATTTAATATTAAACCAAAAAAGAAACTGTAAAAGTGAGCAATGAAAATAATGAATGAATCATGAAAATAGAATTGTTCTTGCCACTGTCACTCTCTATATCGCCGGTGAGTTGAGTTCAGGTTTATACCTCATATACGTAAATAAAAAAAAGGTTATACCTACAATTTAAATGTACAAGAGAAACAAACGCAACCAATATACGTACGTCATTGATGACCTCAACCCAGGTTCACAATGATGAAAAAAATTATAATTAATATTAATAAATGGTATTAGACTAATTAATTAGAGTAATGAATGAATAATTAATCAAGATGAATGTAGAAATAGAGCAAAAACATAA
>JAHZMX010001265.1:0-19863 GCA_027743895.1 Seira musarum | reverse complement strand
AAGCAATCCAGCAATTGTTTCTCACTCTTTCTGGTTTGGTTGGCTTTAAGGCTCAAAGCTCAACTCACTGTCACTATCCCACAAGCACGGAACGTTTCCACTTGTTCCACATGCCAATTCAGTATTTTCTCTTTTATTCCTGTTTTTGAAAAGGAAACATGATCTTTGTTTAGACTGCATGGGATTCGTGACTGAATTGAATTGCTTTTCCCTCTTTCCCCCAGTGAAATCTCTTGGGATGGTTATTTGCTGTTTTTTGGGCAACGTTTTGCTGCTGATGTTGATTTCGTACATTTGTGAAATCAAAAACGGTTTTTTGTTATGCATCCTTCAATTTCCAGTGATTCCAGAAGCTGTGCAACAATCTGTGGCTTCCCTTTCTCCGTTTGGGATGACGTGAATTCGATGAAGTCATAAATTACATCTAATGTAATGCAATAGCGTAAATAATTGTGTGGCTAATAATACTGATGGCCTTGAAGTGCATTGAAAAGGACGACATTCCTTTACAAAAACGGCATGAGGCGGTAACACACGCAAGATAAATATTATTTTTAAATCGCCTAACGATAATTGACTAACCTGTCTATCTAAACGAGACTCAAAATTACACGAACAGACGCCTCTCACTGACTGAGCTGTTTTAACGACTAGACTTATAGTGTATTTGTATTTATTTTGTAATTCAAAACTTTTTTTATAGATCAGTCTGAGAACGAGAATTTAATTCACACCACACGAGTACTACAATAATAACAATAATACCATGTTTTTCAATAGGTAAATAGTCCTCCTTTACATAATTTTCTTTGGCAAATTATCCGTCTTCGGGGGAAAGTTATATTCATTTTTTTTGTTTCACGATTTCTGTATTCCGTTGCACTTTTACTTTTTTGCATCTGTTCATGAATGGCTTTATTTATCTTTACACATTTACGACGTGCCTTTGGCTTTGGCGTGGGCCGTAAATTACGCTGAAGATGAGAATGGGAAGATAAAAAAGGCGTGGCGTAGTAATGTTGTGGTAATGTAGCCGAGATTTTTAATTAGATTTTTTGTGAGTAAACAAGAAACACAAAACGAGTATTTCTCAGTAACTTGAAAGGGGTTGGACTGTTTATATCTCTAGCACGTGGAGAAATTATTTACTTGAAGAAAAAATTGTTGGCAAAAAAAAAAATTATGGATGGTGTTGTTGTAGTAGTTACGTTTATGATGATGAAAATTAGGTGAGGAGTGACATAAGCGTAGCGGTAGGTGTGTAGAAGTAGGAGTAGCAGAAAATGTTTTTTTTAAAATTAAATGAGATGTCTGTGGCTGATGTTATGATTACTTATGATTGCGTAAATTGTAGAAAAAAATTGTGATGTGACGAGAAGAACGAGGATTTGTATATACAGAATTATGTACAAGTTTTTTATACATGCCCTTCTTCTTTAAGGGAAATCACAGAGCGGAAACTTGATCACAGACCATCAAATGAAGATGGGAATTCGTGGAAACTTTCCGTCCATGGCCAGCCTCACCATTCAAAGCTGTGGTTGTGGTGACGCCATTCGAGCTGTGACAGCATTGGACGGTGGTCTGCGAAGGTGAACCATTGATCAGTCGGACGTTCGAGCCACAACTTGTGAGCTCACCCTTGTGCTGTTGATAGTAGAAAAGATTGATCTGTGGAGGTTTCCCACTGATCTTTGTCAACACATTTTCAATGAGACGTATAACGGCATGTCGAATCTAAAAAAGTACAAAATAAAAAAAAATGGATTCAATTGGCGTCACTTTTTTACGCAGTTTTGATTTGAGTTGGGAATATAAAATAAATTACCTCTGAGGATCGGTACCCATACAACCACGGATTAATTATGCTGTTGAGTACAACAGGTAAAGCAGCAATCAGTCTCCAGTCATGATCCTTGAGAATTGAGGATTTCCCAAAGACGTCAACCAACGCACAAACTTGGATAGGTACCCAGCACACAATCACGGATCCAAGTATCATCTTGTGAGCTCACCCTTGTGCTGTTGATAGTAGAAAAGATTGATCTGTGGAGGTTTCCCACTGATCTTTGTCAACACATTTTCAATGAGACGTATAACGGCATGTCGAATCTGAAAGAGTACAAAATAAAAAAAATTGGATTCAATTGGCGTCACTTTTTTACGCAGTTTTGACTGAGTTGGGAATTGCAATAAATTACCTCTGAGGATCGGTACCCATACAACCACGGATTAATTATGCTGTTGAGTACAACAGGTAAAGCTGCAATCAGTCTCCAGTCATGATCCTTGAGAATTGAGGATTTCCCAAAGACGTCAACCAACGCACAAACTTGGATAGGTACCCAGCACACAATCACGGATCCAAGTATCATTGCCAGGGTTAGCCCATATCGATGATGGGTAACCGAAGAAGTGTCCAGGACTTGACAAGTGTTTCCATTAGCGAGATGCACTTCCACACTGTAAATCGCTCGAGCATGGTTCCTTGCTATGAAGTAAATGTAAGTGTAACTCATGATCGCAGAGAGGAGACAAGGTCCGTAGAGGAATACTGACAACCAAGCGATCACAACTTGGGCCCCCGTGTCACTCACAAAGATCGTCAGCACAACTCCCAATAGCACTGCGTACAGCCAGTAAACAAGTATGAATTTGTGAACATGCGACATCGTCACAAAGTGGTTGTACCGCAAAGGTTGGGCAACGCTTGTTAATCTGTCCAGTGCAATCGCCGCTGTGGATAGGAGGGACGCTGCGGAGAAAATCAGGAGAATTGCGAATGGGCCAACGCAGAAAATAGAAGACTTGCACGAAACGTGATCCACTTCATCAAGTTGTGGAGGTTCTTGATGGTGTAGGGGAATGTCGTCATTTTCATCTTGATCAAGATCAATACTTGTCGTGTCATTTGGCACTGTCAAATCAACGGTTACAGCTACAGGAAGGAACAACCCGAAACCAAAATCCGCTGCTGCGAGACTCATCATAAGTGCATTTGAGGGGGTACGCAATCTCTTGAAACGGAACCAAACGCAGAGAATGAGGAAGTTTGCCACCACGATGAATGGCGCGGAGAGGAAGAGTACGATTGATAAGCAGGATGACAGCAACATCTTGAAAATTTTTTTAAGGTTCAAAATTGAAAATTATATTCAGGAGCTGTTACTGTTGCTACTGCAGTTGCTTCCTTCTACGGTTGTTCCGATCTGTTGAAAAATAAAAGGAAATGGAATTTTTTAAAACAATTTTTCTGATTAGTTCCTCCTCCTTAGTTCACTCATGGCGAGATAAGAGCAAAGACCTGAGAAACCATCCCATCCCTAAGGAAAGATAACCATATATGTAGATATTTTGTTACAGAAGCAGAAATGGTATCGCGTGATATAATATCATTTTCTTTCTCTCATGCTTTGGGGCACTGTGAGAAGAACTAAATATGTTTTCAAAGAGACTCTGATAAAAACAAATTTTCAGCTTTCTAACTTTTCTTTTTCCATATCATTTCCCACTTTTCCTTTGATCACGAATGATAAAAAACAAAAAAAGGATGATGCAAACGAAATAGAAGAGAGTACAAACAAACCAAACTCATTAATTTAAAAACATTATCATCAAAGTAGCTTCAGGATATAGGTATACATCTTTCAATTTTAAAGTCTTTAACTAGGGCTTAAAATTAGTTCATGCTAACAAAATGCAAATGTAACTCAAATTGAAAGTTTACAGTTGCTTGTTTATTATATGGTAGTATTTTTAGTGGATTTGCCTGTTATGTTATCGGGATTGCATTGTTGTGGTTTTATGCTCTACAGGACCTCATAGAAATTGTGGCCTACAAAATAACCGCAATTATATCCAAACGCGCAATCCATTTCCATTAGAGAATTTAAATTGAAGTGTTAAGTAATCCATTGAAATCCAAAGCAACTCAACTTATCACACACATGACACACAACAAACAATGCCTTGAGTTATGATTATGATTGGGCTTGAAAATGAAAAAAGCATTTTTCATTTTTTTAGTTCCACCATTTCAATTTGATTTCCACTTTTACCCTCATCAACATCAACATAATCATAATCACTGTCTCGAACAACAACAACGACAATGCTTCCATTTTCCCTACTCATCTCATCCCATCCCACTGACGAAGGGCTTCCAGTGTATAATGTATTCTTTGGAAAGCCATTTTCTCTTGTTTTTCTTTTGTGCCCTGAGGACACTCTTCCTGGCCTGGCCTGGCTTGGCTTTTGCTTGTGAAGATGACGAAAATGGGAAATGTGATAGGACTTTTCATTTTCATAAAAAGTTTTCATTTCCCCAATTTATTGCATCAACATATATCAAACCTTTTTCCTTGTTCATTTCATACTTTGTAATCATAATTCATGCAGAGTAGAGCATGCCATGCCACGAAAGTGAGCGGTAGCCCGCAAATGATGATGATGACTATAAATGACAACAACAACGTTAGGAAACATCAACCACGAGAGCCATAAACCGCCACCGAATCCATTTGATGTGATGTGATGATGATGACGCTAACAACTGACAAAAATATTATGATGTTGGTTCTCACTCGAGTGATGTGGATTTTTCCTACGTAAGAAATGTGGATGTGGGAAAGAAATGTTTCGAAAGGGGAACTACACGTGTGAGAAAAAAACTTTTTATTTTTAAATCGAGGAGAATAATTTCTTGAAGACGCTCATTCAACCGAAAGCATCCTAAATTGTCTTACGGATTCGTTCCGTTGGAATTTTAAAAGGTGTTTAATTTATGTCTAGAATTTCTCTGAGCAGAATAGTGAATTTGGCGAAGCGTGTTTTTAGTTAAAAACTAAAACTACTTCAGTCTAAAACGCTTCTATGCAGATGCAAAAGTCAATTTTTCTTAATTCAGCAATTCTTCATTAATCATTAATGATAGGCTTCTGAGAAGTTTTGACTTTGATCGAATTAACATCTTCGGGTTCCAAATAAGTTTTTTGTGTAAGAAAATCGCATTCCTGTTAAAACACGATGTCAGACCCAATTACATAGTTCATCATCACCATGAACTAAATTAGTCTGGCCTTGCGATAATTGTTTCTAACAGTCAATGAAACAGAAATAATGTCAAGTCCTCTTAGATAGTATCAAAATTGTCATTCGTAAGTCGTTACTGGTTCTGGCAAAACGTTATACAAAAAAAATTATTTCAACACTTGACATGAAACTCCATGTGAGGCTCATCACGTTTGAGCAATTATCTAAAATTCTATTGATGAAGTACTTCCTTTTACACTTTATATCCAGCACGAGCCATTACGTAAGCCCTCAATTTGTCCCTGTGTGGTAACACGTCCTGAAAGTTAAAACTCGAGAGTAAATTTTTTTTTCTTCCATTTTTATCTCCTTGTTTCACACGAGGAGCTATCATCTTCTCACAAAGTGAAAACTTTTTACTTCGCCTTTTCATGTCAAAAACTCTGGAAAGCTTCTACTTATTTTTTCCATCTTGGTAAAATAAAACGCATTTATTATCACCACATTTTTCTCCCAGGATGTATGGATGCATGACTATCCATAAGCCCGGCGTTTTTTATTTTCATCTTGACGACTCACACGATGAGAATCGATTCTCATCATTTTCTCCAAGCTCCAGCTTAGCTTAACATTTTTTTCTGTTTCTGGGTTTGGCTTTCACTTGACTTTGTCAAAGAGTAAAAGTATAAAAGCCGGGGAGAATGGAACAAGATTATGGGAAAAAAGCATATCATGTTTTCCTTCCATTGATCAAGTTACCGTTACACTTTCGATTACGCAAACAGAATCATATTCATTTTTTCGCGGATTGAGTAATGCATCGTATTGTGCAATTCCCGCCGTCTTTTGCTAAAAATACTTTCTCTTTCGCTAACAAAAAAACCACTTTCGCTAAAGTAAAAAGTACCTATGAATATTTCTGTGGGAATATTACTGTACTGTGAGCATTCTTCAAACTAGACAACAATTTTTTTTTTGTTTGTGGTTTGGTTTGGTTCAGTGAGGAGTGGTTGGTTGAATTTGCTCATTTGTCTTCCCGTCTCATTTTTCCATAGTCTATGCAGAAGTATAGGTTTGCATAAAATGGCAAAACTCGCATATATGGATCAGATCAGACCTTACCAATCCAACCCAGAGCAGGGTTACGTGTAATAAAATTATGTTTTCAAGCAAACTTCCACTTCATATTCATATCAATAAAAGAAATAAAAGAAATCAAATCTGCCGTTGATCGGTGTTCACGTGTTCACAGCGTGAAACTTGTGCCGGTACTCGGCATTTTTTATGGTATGGGAAATTTTTTTTAACCAGTGGTGGGCAGTTTCACTATGTAGAATGGTAGTAGGTGGAGTGTAGATAGAATTAATGCAATGACTTGGTGATCAACTGCATTTCATTAGAGTACGTATTAGAAATGTACCAACAATGTTTATGTATCATTTTGAAGAATTCAAGCATGACGCAACAACCTTAATTTATTTGTGATCAAACGAAAACATCAAATGCAAATACCTAAACAATTATCTGGACATAAGCAATATAAGTTAGTACAAATGAATGCACAAGATGCAATGCCCATCTCAGCATTTCGCAAAATTTTTCGCAATCATTACCATTATACGTGTTCCATGAATAAGAACTTTTTTTTTCTCATGCATATAATATATTTGTCGTAATCAGATCCTTTGATCTTTGTCTTTTAAGGTTAGTTCAGGGGACTACCATAAAAAAGTATAAGCGGTTAACTTGTAAAAAAAAGTGGAAGAGTTGTAAGTTGTATGTCAGAAGGAAAAAAGCATCATTATTTATATTACTAAATGCACCTATGTACATTTATGGCTCCAGCCAGTCGCCCTTCTTCTTACTCACTTATATCCATTTCCACTTCTAACTTTTTCTTCCACATAATATCCTCCTTCTTATTCCTTCGTCTCTATTCTACCTTTTAGATATATTGTTTCTGTCACGGCGAAAAAAATAGATATGGCAAAGTGAAAGTTAGTGAACTTGGTTGATTCCGAGAGTGGAGTCTCCGGCTCAAGGATCTATTTTTTTGTCTGCTATTGTTACGAATTATCATTTTTACATGGAAAAAGTAAAGAAAAAATATAGTAATGGCTGTGTTGTAACTGTAACTAAAATCTTCGTCTCTTGGAGCATTGATCACTGCAAAGGGTGCGGTGTGTGGTAGTAGTGGTAGTGGTGAACGTAATGGGATGTTGAAATCTGAACAAAGTCGGCGGACCGTGTAGAAACTAAATATGGTAGGATTGTGATGGTGATGGCATGGCCATGAATAGAAAAAAAAACCTACCTCTACCTAAATGGAAAATTATTACTCCGATGTTTATTGTCTGGGCTGAAAAAAAATGTTAGGATTGCGATTACGAAATAAAAGGAGTTTTCTTTTTATGTATCATGATCATGTTAATGTCATTGATTAGGTAGGAGGGGAATCATAATGAAGTAATTTTTCTGAATTTACTGACCCTCTGGAACGGACTTTCTGACCATGGATGATAATGATATTGATACATGTTGCATAACAAAAACGAAGGTGAAGCAAGAGTAGTCTATAGGTCTTAACCACATANCGAAATAAAAGGAGTTTTCTTTTTATGTATCATGATCATGTTAATGTCATTGATTAGGTAGGAGGGGAATCATAATGATGTAATTTTTCTGAATTTACTGACTCTGGAACGGACTTTCTGACCATGGATGATAATGATATTGATACATGTTGCATAACAAAAACGAAGGTGAAGCAAGAGTAGTCTATAGGTCTTAACCGCATAAGTCATTCATTTGATTTTTTTTCGAATTGAGATGACATTATGCTTTGACGGACATATGGGCAATAAAAGAGGTTTTTAGTTTTAAAAAATCTATTGGGTAAACCACATTAGCTTCTCTTTTTTATTATACTTATTTTCCAGGACTATGGAACACGATTGGCTCTTCGTTTTTTTACTGTTTTGCTTTCATATTAAAGTGACTAAATTAAATTTAAATATGCTTTTACTACATAAATGCAAAAGTGAGTGATTCCGGAAAAAGCTTTTTATTGTATCTTAAAAATAAAAGTTTTTTTCAGAAGGCCGACAATAGGTTTCAGCCCAGGTTTGCCGACAAGCATGTCAGTCCAATAAAAAAATATTTTTGCGATTGCCACCAGAAGTTAAAGCCTATAGTAAAATATCATCCTTTTATTTCAGGGACTTATTATGGAAGAATGAGCACTAAAGAAAGTCATGTGATGAAAGAGGAAGTAGCAAAAACTGTTCTGTTTTTACTTTTTGTTATGATGTGATGTAATATGACATTGAGACGGGCGAATTAGAAATGAAAATTTGTCGTGTACAACGCAGAACAGTAGTAGATAATGTGATTTGATGGGGAGGACGGATGCTATTGCCATATGTCTTGAAGACAGAAATGAGATCGAAATCGGAGATGGGATGCATCGCAGTTTCCGTCACTTCAAAAGACAAAGGATCTTCCCACACTTGACAAACAATACTTTAATTCTTTTTAATGGGTGAAGTAATAGCATCAACCTTGAACATGAAATTTAATGTCTCCAAGACCAAGTCTGTAAGTCTCCTTGCTTGCCAGCCTCCATTTTCGTATTTGCTGACAAAACAATGTAAAGTGCTGAAAGATGCGCTGCTGTAAACAAAATAAAAATACGAATGACATTGACTCTGACTGCGACTTTGTCATTCTAATGCAGATGCAGGAATAAAGTTTGCAATTGTGAATAAAGCTGGACTGGAATTCAGTAAGTGTAACTGTGACCGAACAAGAAAAAAAATTGTAGAAGGGCAATTATTTAATTAAAGTACATTTTTGGACTTCGTTCCTCGTAATTTAATAAAAACTGGAACGGATCCCAAAACGGTCCTTCAAAGGTTTCGGTAAAACAATCAATTTGCAAAAATTGGTTTGGCATGAAGAAAGCAAGCATTCCATGATTTCGGAATATGTTCGTTCATACAGGATTTGACTTTTGTCCGATAAAACAAAATCGATCAAATTTGATTCGCATCCACAGACAAAGGCATTTGTCCGATTTTATTGGATATTCCAATTGGAACGAAGCGTTCAAGTCAAAGCCAAGCCATTCTAAATCCTTTAATATCTAGTACAAGCAAACTACAAAACTAAACTCCTATCCCTTCTGAATTGAGATTTCGGAGAAAGGAAATCAAACCATGAGGAAATGCATTGGGGAATCTCAAAAGAATGGATCAGGTTCGAGCTTTAGTCAAATGTAGCTCACCACACACGCGAGATTCTTTACTCGAGCAGGTACATCGATAATAAATCGAAGCACAACATGGATAAAGAATATGGGGTTTTGAATCTGGAACAAAATGTGTGGAATCTCTATTTTAGGGTGTTCTAAAAAGAGGATTTTAATTTATGCACCAGTGAGAACATGGCCCTTATACAGAGAACCATAATGTAAAGGTTTTAATGGAAAGTTAAGTATCGTATGAAAATCAATGCTTGAATTCTCTATTTCATTCCAAACCAACCACAATGTAAACAAGCTGGGAATAGGTCAATACTTTCTCTCAGAAAAGGAACTACATTTCACTACTCATCAATTCGTTTCGTATTTCATGTCAAGCGCCAGTTGAGCCCGAGCTACACATTTTGTGTTCATTCACCTCAAATGCAGATTTCCCCAAACGACCTAAAGAAGAGCATAATGAACTTCCTCTTTTATGCCGGATAATACTGCATATCTGATCAAATATGAGATGTCATTTTATTTTATCACAATCACAACGGCTATCACCAATATCGAAGAGGAAGCCGTCACTTTAAGTACGTCATTCTCATGATGATGATAATGATGATCCAAGTCCTATTTCCATTTTTTTTTTAAACCAAACGAAATTTTTCTTTCAAATCAAAATCAAATATAGATGGATATTAAGTACGCATGCATGCATACATGCCGTTTGTTTAGAAAATAACGTTAAATCCCTCTTTCAAGACCGAAGGAGGAGTAGGAAGCCTCAACGAACCATGAAATTTGGAGATGGAGACGAGATGGGAGAAGGCCAAGAAAATGTGATATTTTAATGGAATGATGAAATCGCTTGAGAAAACATTTCGTTTTTTTTTTAATTTTTCAATGATATCATATCATTTACTGCTACTGCTACTGAGTTTGGCGTGTGCGAGTCGGGAGTCGACTCGACTCGACTCACTTGTCTTTTTTTATGATTTGAGGATAAACAGGATGGCTACGTAGATAAATTAAGGAAGTTCAATAAATTATGGATTGGACAGTTTTGAATATACAATTTCAAAATTTACTTTTTCCATCTCGATTGTAGATGAAATTGAAATGGGTGCAGTGCAATGCTCGTTTGAAAATGCCACAACACAACTGTCCCTACTCCTTCTCGTGTCAGACATAGTCTGACAGACTCTTTTCTACCGAAAGATTTACTATCGATTCAAACTTGAATTTTGGTTTCAGTAGGAGTCCAAAAATACAAAGAAATATTGACAAAAAAATGAAAATTGAATCCACATGTTTCTACCATGTAAGCTGTCAGAAAAAAGTTTCATCATAAATCTTTCGAAAGCAATAAATATTTTGATGCCGCCTCTCTGTTGATTCGAAATTCTAAAACGCAAACCAAATGGACGTTTATCTTTTCGTTGGAACACTGCATGGAACAGAAGTACAAAGGTTTATGTTAACTGTTTAGCGCATAAAATCATAATAAACGAAATTCAGACCAGATAAAATTTCGATACAATGCAAGCAAAAACGTTGATGTGCTCTGCATTGAATATGATTTGACTCACTATTTTTCTTTTACATTTTCTTAAAATTGAAAAATATGAAATGGAATTGCGCATTCAGTATTGTCCTTTCAAATCTATTTTCTTTCATTCCCTCACCACATCACATCGTCATCATAACTTATCTTTTCATGTCCAAGGTCATGTTTGCGTTCCACAAGTGTGCTAGAAAAAAGTATACGAGCAAAATCGAAACTCAAACTCTTCACTCCAGTTCCAGTGCACTCCCCACGGCCCGGATAAATGTAAAAAGTGTGAGAACTGAGAACAGAATAAAAATGAAGCTTTCACTTCTACGGACAAGCTGCTTTACGTTGCCTACTTTATTTTTTTTCATTCGAACTTATGACACAATATGAAAAGCTCATATTTGTATTAGCCATTTACTTGCGTTTCCAGCCTTGAAAAAAAATTGAATACAAAAAGGCTAAGAGCCATTTTTTTATTACATTTTTCCCCTTCAAGAGTCATCACCAGCGATTTTCTTAAGTAGACATTGAAAATAGAATATTTTTTCTGAGAAAAAGTGCTTATACTTTTGTGAAGTCTCTTAAGTTCTCTGATTGTAATTGTGATTGTGAATTGTGAAGCTTTTCCCTGTATCGTATCCAATCCAATTCAATCTTGTAGTTCCTCCACGCGACTCCTTCTTTCCTTGCTTCATATTCATAATCATCTTCCTCGCCAAAAAATATATATAATTCAGAACGGAGAATTCGGTGTGCTTTCATGTTACATTCACTTCGTTTGAGTTTTGGGAGACAAGTGTTTTTGAAACATGTGCAGCTGAAGAGGAGAGCGAGTTCCAACTAACACTAACACTTTTGGATTTCAATCAAAATACATTTCATCTTGGAAAAAAAAAGATTTGCATGAGAGTATTTAGATGAGTTGCTTGTGTAGGTAGGTAGGATATACCATACCACCCACGAGCATCTCGGAAAATGATGATGACGGGTGGAAGGCATCTCACAAAACACAACTGTAATGAAATATTTAATAGCCTTCATCTAACCCAACAAAAACATCAGCAGCAGCACCAGGAATAGGAGTTGTAGTAGGAAAACCTTTAAATATTATTTGTGTTTATTATTAACGATTTTTTTGAACGAACAAATTGAATATGAGAATATGAAAAGGGCACACTATTTATTCTTGAGTATTTAATGCAATGTCCCCATCTCAAGTCTCAAGAGCGTGGCTTCGCTTCGCTTCGCTATGCTTGGCAGTGGCATGAATGTAAATGACAAATGTAAAGTGATTGCACTAAAAATGCTTTTTTATCTGATTTTTTTTACTGAAATTTGCTTTAAATAAAATCCCGTACATATTTTTAAAGATGTCATCTTCACTCAATTTTTTTCATATCAAGAAAGCGTTTCTATTATGTATCATGCACGGTGTACTCTGGGAAATGTTAAGATTTTTCTTCTTCAAAAAATCCGATTTTACGCTTCCGCATCTCCAATCCTATCTCATCATATCACCTATCCCATCCATTTCATTTCAGACAAAGTTTGATATTTCGGACTTTGGCTTATTTAGCTTAACTGGATAGGACCGTTATTTTGAGCTTTGGTAATAAATTTAATAAAAATCAAGTCAGAGTCACTTCATAACCAAAAGCTCCACAGGTTTAACATCTAAAGGAGTTCCAAAAGTTCAAACTTTTCTTCCGGACCAGGACCAGACAACCAAAAAATCCAGCTAATTTCACAATCCACGAGCCCAAGTCAAGTCAAGCTACTTTATTCCTTTCCAATTTCCACTTAAACTACAAGGAGAACCTATCCCGTCCTTGAATTACCTTTTCTGACATTATGAAGAAGAAAGTTTAGTGGAAAAAATTAATATCATTTCATTTCTCCCCTGTGCAAGAAGAGAAGAATCCTTGGAGAGTTACTACATTACTATGTAACTATAACTCTTTCCTTCCTGCATGCCAAGTTAGCTCAAGGATTTTTCTGCTCGGAAATGAATGAGAATGAGAAAAGTAATTTTATTTTTCCTCTGTTCCATCCATCCTTCCTTCTAAAAATGGATCCATTAAAATCCAAACGGGATTTTACTCACTTTTAATATAGTCCATAAAACAATTTTCAATCGGTTTCCATTCCACCCGGGAATAATCTATCATTTCTTTCCTTGAGGAAAGAAATAGGCTAGAGGGTTAATAGCCCCTGAGCTAAGCTCGGACTGAGATGAGAGTAGGATGCATAATAAAATATTAGGATTTGCTTGACTTGACGTACATGTACCTAAAGGCCATCCTCCTACGATTCTTCTTGATTTTAAATACCACATTTCTTCCAATTAGATTGGGAGCTTTAAAACATGAGCTTATAATAAATTTGACTTGAGTAATGTTCTTATTTGAAAAAATACGTTATCTTAAGATGCATATGATGAGGAAATGAATTTTTTCCATCAAAATCTTGGCAACTCAAGTCAAGTCATCACGATGAACACGGAAACAACGTGGTTTTTTCCTCCATTACGATTTAACGTGATACTAGAAAAAAGGAAATCGAGGAGATGAACCCGTGAGTTAGGTAAAACTTGGGCATCATATTATCTAAACTGAAAATTAACCTTTTCTTCTAAGAATTTATTCGCTGTTTGTTCACGTTTCCGTCCGAGTGAAGGCTTGCTTCGTCAGTTCATCTCAATTTTAAGGAAAGGAAATTAAGAAGGGAAATGTGCGAAATACGAGTCAACAATAATATACAACATGCTATAAATAACTATACCAATTTTTTTGAGAAAACTAATGTTATTTTATTCCCTGTTCGGAAACATAATAGGGACTCGAACTTGACTCGTGTTTACTCTTGGAATAAGTAAGTATAACTATGGCCCTGGCCGCGTATTATCCTCTGTGGTTTTTCCTCTTTCACTCTTGCGGCCTTAGTCTGAAGTGATGACGATGACGCGGTCTTATGAACGTCACGTCACAGCCACGATGCGCTATTTAAGTTTAGGAGAACGAAAAAAGCGGAAGTTTTCTTAAAATGTTGTGGTTTCCTTCAGCTCAGCTTATTCAATCTCAACGCTTTCCAGAGTTTTTCGTGTTCATGTTTCTTGGGAAATTCGCAAAAAGAATAAACAAAATTCATCGTCAGTTCAGGTGAATGCCTTGAGCTAAAACAGTGGAATAATAATAGCCCATTCTCATTTTGCCCATTAATGAAGAAACTCATTTACGGGTTTCATCTCATGTGGGCAAATATCTGTTTAATCTCTTTGCCGTAGCCTGGACTGGACTGGACTGGAGAATCACGGAATGACGAGGAAGTTTGGTGAATTGGGCGACTCGATACGGGTGGATTGGATGGATGGCAAATGAATGAATGAACGAGTGAAACAAACAAGGCCGAAGGCGATGACAAGAAAAGTGTACAAGACCGTTAATAAATTGTGAATTGGGCCGACTCGATACGGGTGGATTGGATGGATGGCAAATGAATGAATGAACGAGTGAAACAAACAAGGCCGAAGGCGATGACAAGAAAAGTGTACAAGACCGTTAATAAATTGCGCAGTTTACCGTGAGTTCAGGAGAAAGTAAAAGTTTGTCTGGATAGTAATGTCGTCATATGAGTCGTGATTTTCACAAAATTTTCGGTTCAGATTTCGGTTACAATAACAGAGCCCCAGGTAATGTGTGGTAAACAAAAAACTTGTTTCATGTTGACTTGGCTCGATTCAAAGGAAAACTGTTAGGCGTTACATTACATTCTCGGAACAAGTTTCTTTTCGGGTTGATAATCATGATGTCGCATCCTTCCTGTTTATAATTAAGCCGAATTCAGTGAGCTCATTGAGAAATTAAGACGGAAAGGAGAGGAGTGGGAGAGGGTTTTAAGTTTTAATGATCCGTTGCGGTCAAGCCGACACGTGCTGTTTTAATGATCTTCTACTTCAATTTTGTTTTAACTGTCGTCAACTAGGGCTCATCCATCATTCAAGCCATTTTTTGCTTACACGACATATTTCTCATCAAAACGTAAACTCGGAAATCCATCTTGCACAGATACTTCACTTCAGTGTTACGAAAACTTGAAGGTTACCGTTTATGCAAAAAAAATTAAAATTCTGTGAAACAGGAACTGGGAAAATTTTTTTTTCTTTCTTTTTAAAATGTATTCACTTTTCATTCATGGCAATTCTAAGCAAAATCGATTTGTAATTCTTAGACAAACAACAGAAAAATTGTTAGCTCTCATTAGAAGTTAATTTTGACCCCATCATCATAAACGAGTGCATCCAACCTTTACATCTGCAACGCAATTTTTTCTTGAACCTCTATTAAAGCAACAGAGACAATAACAATAACATTTCACTTGTTTTTGTTTTGAAAGAACTTAATTATCACCCTATCCCAGTCATAGCCATGGCCCCTAATGTGACTATGACTACTGCAAAAAGTGCGTTCATGCCAGAACTGAAAATGACCCGAACCCAAACATATTTGTAGTCTGCACACATCAAGTCAACATTGTACAATTCTGAAACACAATTAGTTCCTATTTCCCGAGTAAACTTTTTTTTGCAGAAAGGAACACGGAAGAGAAATTTGTACAATACGGGCAAAATGATGATCTAAAGTCTAACTAACTGAACAAAACAAGAAGAGAGATTATCTTGCCTAATTTTTCACGCCCACTTCTTCCCAGTTCCCCATTTTACATTAAAACTTTTTTGTTCACAAAAAAACTCTATAATTACATTCAATCAACTCAAACTCATATGAAAAGGCTTACATAGCTTCACATGTACTTCCTTCTTTTGTAATTATAATTATCAGTAAAATCTTTCTCCATTCAGTTTCAATAGTCAATACAATAGACAAGCTGTAACCTGTAATTTAATCGAATTCCTATCCAATTACTAGGAAAACAAAGAGAAAAAAAATTGTTTCGACTTCGACTTTTCCAAGAAGCATTGACATCGCCATCATATCATCATTGAATTGAAGCATATGGCTTTTATGCGACGTGATTAGTCTTCTGGATGGCTCAATTTATTTCACTCGAAGGAGAAAATTACAACGTATCTATTTGTACTTTGTGTAGTAGTTGTAGTGCAAGCAATAAATATTTGCAAGAGAGGAGTAATAACAGTGATACAATCCAACTAACTACAATAGTAATAGCACTACCATCGACATCACCAACTGTTCCTTGTAGTCATTTCATTCAATTCATATCAATAATTTAGGCACGTACTATTACCCGAGCAATGTGATCACGCGGAAAAAAGTGAAAGCTCTATACACACATTTGTAGAAAAAAAGGCTAATAACATGCTTGACACCGGAACACGGCAATTATTTTGGGTTGAGTTGGCTTGGCTTGGCTCGTACCTACTTTCACCTATTTAATGACAAACACGGACAATGCCATGACTACGACTTTACCAATGACGAGGTCTTTTATAGTATTTGTACTACGAATACTACCACCGCCACGGATGCGTTTTTTCCTTTTGCTCCACTTTCCTCATCGCGATATACGATACATTCCATAAAATAATAGGAACTGGTATAAAGGTATGTGAGGTAGTGATTTTGATTGTGATACACATCACATCTTTCGTTCACGCAGGAAAAATCATTTAAAGAGGAAGAAAAACAAGATAATAACATCAACTTGTACAAGTTTGCGTTTGAGGTTAATCAAATTCCATTTACTTCTCCTCCTCCTCTCTTTCTTTCTCCCTCCAACTCCAACTCTCATCAACTTTCAAGGCGGTATGGGAGGAGAGGAAGTCAAGAGGAATATTGAATCGCATGACACTCTAATTTCAAGTATATTCACTGGACCGATACTGATACGGATGTGTGTGAGTGTCTTAACTACTACTTTTCCAACATGTGTGCGTGCAAATAAATGTAGGTCTTGCACGTGTTGCTTCAATGTAACAATATGGAGTAGAAAAAGTGCGTAGGTAAAAATGTTAATTTGGCCACACATTTTCTGTAATTTGGATTGTTTGTTTATAATTTTCGATAATGATGTTCATTTAATTAAAACCCAATTAACTACCTTCAGGATTGTGGAGGTTGTTAAACAAATTACTTAAAACTTTGTGGAACATCATATTTCGCAACAGCAACAACAACAGATCACGAAGCTTAACATTAGATTTGGAAAAGGAATCGTCGGGGGAGTGCAGAAATTCCCTTAGAAGGAACTTTCTTAATTTTATGCATCAGTATGCTCATACAAATTGTGCAATGAAAGGTAAAATGGGAAAGATTAAATTTTCTTCCAATATTCGTTTTCTTTCTTGGTAACCTCATGGCATTTCTGATTAGCTCACGCTTCATTGCGATTGCGAAGCATATGAATTCCTATGCATTGTACAGAATGCATAATATCCATTCTTTTTCCTCTGCCTCGATGCATTAGCTTCCATACCTTTCCTACCTGATCTGTTCTGTTCTGGAATCCATTTTCCATCACATCACATCCCATTCCATCTGCTCTCATTTTTTTTGTCCTCTTTCTTTTCTGAGAGGAAAATCACGAAGGCAAATTGCCTTTTTTTATTTTGGTAAAGGTGAAACCCTTCCATCAGCTGAAAGTCTTAAGGTCAGAAAAACAAGGAAATTGATTGTATTGTGTGATGATGCTTGTAATTGTAATTGTTGCATAAAAGCATTAAGAAAAAAAATCGAAGGTTTTGAAAGCACTTTCTATTGCCCCAATTCAAGCAAAAGCTTAAAGATGAAAAGCGTTGTTCTGCTTTACTCTGTGGGGAGGGGAATTAAATTGTCTTTTTGGGAGTAAAAAGGGGGCATGCAGTGAAATGGAATGGGGTGAAGTGGTAGTAGTGCCACTAGTGCCAGTACCACTGGTGAATCTTTAAAGCTTTTTCACTTTTCATTATCCGATTTTCAAAGCAGTTTTAGTTTTTGTGCTCAATTCCTTTCTTATTTTTTTTTCGTTTCATATGAAAAAACATTGGAATTGGAGAAAGAACGTACATTACGCGGGTAATATATGTAGTGTCTGACGGAACGAATCCTTTTGAAATTTACTTAAGCTTCTGTGGAATTTCAATTTAAACAAAAAAAGAAGGCTTAGTGCAATGCTTTTTAATATCACTTTTGAGATTTCCATCAAATCAACAAAACAACGCCAAGATGATGATGATGATGATGATGATGACAAATGATGGAATTTTGCATGTCAAAGTTCAAGAAGGGATGTGCGCATATTTTTATCAAGAATTTTCTAAGCAATAAAACATATTTTTGTTAATTCATAAATTGCAGCCGACTACGAAAAAAATGTTTTTGATGTATCATCTTACGTAAAAAAAGTAGAACTGAAACATTCCATTCATGATTTGAATTGAAGGGCATCCCAAGCATTTTTGGCATGTAGCCTTCAGGCATTTTTCCAAAAATAAAGGAGGAATGCAACGAAAGCGGGAGAAGTTACGAAAACTGGAAAAGGAGACTGGAAATGTTTTCTTCGTGTTGTTTGCTTGCATCAAAAATGGAAATTTTAAATCCCGGTGGGATATGCATAACAATTCCAGGTTTTTGAACTGATGTAAGCCAAATCCAAGGTCGTCTTTTTCTGGAAATTTTGTTGTTTTGCAAAAATTTAAATAAAAAGCCAATGTAAGCTTAACCAAAGCAAAAATGTTTTGCTAAGACGTAGCTGGTGGGAAGTCGGAAATTGACAAAAAACGATAAGCACTATTCATTGCAGGCTCATTAGTTATGGTCTAATTCCTTCTTCCACGTCCCCAAACGCTACCTGACATTAAGGTATGGATGAGTTTAATTTTTGAAATGGCTTTGAATTAGGTTGAACAAAATATTTCACGTTTGCATATAAAAATGTTTTTACTCGTCTCGATTTCTGCGTTAAAAAACTTTCATGGACAAACTGGAACTGTTACTATTTTAATAGACTGAAACTTATGAATTTCCAAACTTTATTCAAAACTCAGTAGTGCAGATGCAGTTACTAGTGACTTACTTATGTGATGCGGTCGTATTGCCCCAATCTCATTGTCATTCATTAAAACAAAAAAACACGTATGTTTTATTATGCTATTTACTTACCTCTTTCGAAAATGTTCAAGGTCTTTTTTCTTCAAATGCTACGATGGAATTGTTACTTATTTTCTTTCGTAGAATTAAGTTTTGTTTTTCGCGAAGAAATAAATTGCTCTTAAAAAAGTCTAAAAATAGTATCTCCTCTAGCGTGGAAAAGCTGGATAAAAAGTTTTACTTTTAGGAATGAACGTCCACGTCTTTGTCTCACAAAACGTCTTTATCTCTCTTTCTCAAGTTTATTCAGGTAACCGCTACTACAGATGCATTTGTATCAGACATTTCTTCTTGGCTGTAACTGTTATGGCAGTTTTTTAGTCTCTTCATTTTCTCCTCTGAAAGATATATTTTTTGTCTCAGTTCAGATCACGTTTGCTCAAGATTTTTTTTCTCAAGACAACTGCAATTACAGATGAATTAGTGTGGATCGATTGGCCAAATTAGGAGGATTGGAAATGGAAATGTGACATAAATGAAGATTGAAGACTTCTTTGGCACATTTGCAGTTGCACTGTTGGATGTAGAATTTTGAGGGATGAAAACTAAACAATTTTTTTGTGAGGATAAAGCAGTGTTGGAATTTATTGCGTTTTGATATACTTTCCTGTTCTGCCGTTAATTGCTTTAAAATACTGAAAATGCCGTCAAGGTCTCAATTGTTGCGTCTCAGATCCAAAATTGGGGTTGAAATGCAGTCACATAAGTCGTGTGTGTCGTCACTCGTCCGAATTATTAATTTTTGACGCAGGTTGCACAAAATGTTTTTTAATTTAATTGCTTAACTTTTTTATTTACGACAAAAATTTGGCACGTTTGAACTCACTCACGACACTACAACATTAATACCAAACCCGTCTCACGTTTCCCAGCTCTATTTATTTTCTTCACTTGCTATCAAGTTTCACATGGAATTAAATGGG